>JBBMEF010048376.1:0-13071 GCA_037832685.1 Sicyos baderoa
AGTAACTCATATCTCTTTTATATTGATGTTGGACTCTCCCACTTTCCAATGTGGGATATTTGTGAGATCCTAACAATTTCATACATCCATCTCTTCTTTTGCTCGAATATTACATTGTCCCTCACTGAGCAAGGGCAAAATATAATGTGACTTTGACCTATTACAAACTAGATTACAAAAATAATAAAAATAATAATAATAACCTGATTACGCCCACGTTGCCAAGTCTCAAGGAGTCTTGTCGAACTTTCATTCTTGCTTCCTGTCTCTCAGCTTTTGAAACAGATATCAGCAAATCAGATAGCACTTTCGTTCTCTGTAATTTCAATTTTAAAAAAATACCCTTACAACAAGATGTATGAAATAGTTAATGGCAAAACTATGTCTATAAGAATTAGAAAAATCTTTGATGATGGCATTCCAAATTTCACAATACGCGAAAGGTGGTAACAAAAGCATATTTTATTTAACTCTGCATAAAGATCAAAAAGAGAACAATAAGAAATTTCTCGATAACATTATCAAGAATCAATTAGCTAGGTTTCATGGTTAATAACCTCCCTATGAAGTAAACAAACCTTGATGGTCAGAAAATGGCAACCATATTGTAAGATAAGGTTGTAGGCTGTATATAAATTGAACAAGAAAGGCAACCAGTGACTGTGAGAGTGGGGTGGCATGAAGTTACTAGTGGCAGAGATCATGGAGTGGCCATCGTTAGTCGAAAACAAAGTCATCTTCGGTATTCTTTTTGAAACAAGGGTAACTACGCCCGTCCCTAGGTCAGGCACCGGGAGACATCGAAGGAATGGAGACACGGAAGGTGTCTACAAATTAATGTCACAGATGAGTCTTGAACCTGAGACCTTGAAGGGAGCACACCTTCAAAACCCAAGTCTTCAACCAATTGTGCCACCCCTGACAGGCCCTTCTAGGTATTAGAAAATCCCTGGGAAGATATAGATGTAAAAGAAGTCTGTCCTAGCTACTAGATGGTATGTTTTGGGTAAGGATTTTTATAATTAGTATCTATCTAAGATGAAGGCCAATTAGAAAGCGCTCTTATAGACTTGTAGCTGCCTAAACGGAATTTTATACACAATTAAATCTTTGTAAATTTATTTTCCTCGCAGAGAAAAAATAATTTTTTGAGATAAACAAACCTTAGGCTTCATTTGTTGTTCATACTCTTTGATCTCCTTCAACTCCTGCATTAATCACGATCAAAGAGAGAAGATAATATTAATAAACAGAAGAAACACAATTTCAAAAATGTCTCTCAAAGGTATCAACATATCGATGGAAACATTTTAGATACCCCCATCTGCATTTCCAAAGTCAAACGTATTCTGCACAGATAGATTTTTTACTATCTTAGGCATGATCTATTTACCTTTTCGAATTCATGATAAAGATTTTGATATTCAGAAGACTCCTGACGTGATTTTCGCAAATCCTCCTCCAATGAAGCAACTTTTGCCCGTAAAGATACCAACTCTTCCTATTTAATACAAACAAGGAAAATAGATTTAAATGTCAAAAACTTTGTGGCACCAAGGCAAGATATTTCACAAAAAATCTTTTTTCCATGCAATAAACTGGAATACTATTTATTAGAAACAAAACAACGCTTCACAAGTCAACAAATTGTAAGTTGAAAAGGAACATTTGATCTTATTCTCAAAGGTTCAAAATCACTCAGTTACATTGGCATATGAATTCTTGGTTGTTACGCATACTACAAAGGATTTCTACATATGCATAAATTCTTATTCAAAAAATAAATTTATTTTGGCCTATTTGTGTACGAGAATCTTTCCATGCACATATAAAAAATGGCATACCTCCATTGGAGAGCGACTATCAAAGTGAAGCTGTTCTTTGCACATCCCATCCTGCAAAACAATTAACCAAGGGTCCATACTTAATCTTATGGCATTCCATGCCTATGAAATCTTGTACCTTCTTATTGAGGATTCATACTTTTTAGCACTCGTTGTAATGGGGAAACTTGTTTTTAGAAATAGGAAAATTTTCATTGATAAAATAATCCTTTTTTTTATAAGAAACGGTAACCTTCATTGATGAATGAATATTATAAATTTACAATAAAGCACACATCATTACAAAAGATTATGCCAATGGGCAAATAAGAAAGAAAGATCATAGTTACAAAGAGGAGATAGCCTATGACTCTAAAAAATTCCAAGATGTATTGTATCTTCAATGAGGGATGAGATGATTGCATATGCATCATTGAAAATCCTATTGTTTATCACAGAAATGAGAATTTCAACCAAATAAATCATTTTAACCAACCGGTCATTTAATTATACAGAATTAAACGATACAAATCCTTCAATTAAAGCATAATAGACAATGCTACAGAATTGACTAATTTATTGGTCACACCTTACCTTATGGTATAAACTGTCGTGTTGACCATTTGTAGGTGAAATAGCTGAGAGAGAAACTTGTGATTTCATCTGATCATTACCTCTTGACCCACGACCTCTACTCGAGAGTGATTGTCCCCTTCCTCTACCTTGTTTTTTCCTATTTACATCCACATTTTTTTTGGTCTCTATGGACTCCACCACGTTTTGCCTTCCATCTTCCACTGCCTGAAATGCCTTCTAAAGTGTTGTTGTGCTTGTTATTTTCGTTTATTATTGTAAGAAAAAGAATTTCAAAAAAATGAAATATCATGATCACAGGTGCCAAAAACAGCTTACAAACTCAGAAATTTGAGGGAAATGGAGAGAAAAAATTAACAGAAAGGAGAAAGCATATAAAAGTCCATTATATGCTCAAGAAAGAAGACAACAAAGTTTGATGCTGTAATGGGAATATAAAACCTTGATGGCCAATTAATATTATACAATGAAATTAGGATTTAGGGTAATAGCTATTCAAAACCATAACCAAAAAATAAGAACTACCTCAACACGTTCAGGAAGGGTTGCGTCATTGGCCTCTTGAAGTTTCTGGCGCTTCCGAGTGTTGGCTTGGATAAGAAATCCATCCCCAGTCTAACATACAATATCATCAAATTCAAAATACATCATCTTTGAGAACTAAATTTTCCATTAAAAAATTGCACTAAAATTTAGCTAATAAAAATACGTTATACACCTAAAAGGAAAGTATTTGAGAAATGAGATTAACGGACAGTAAGTAATGAAGAGTCTTTCAAAAGGAAAAAATCGCATGATCTTGAAATGGAACCACCATCAATCAAACTTTCGAATAATGAAGAGTCTTTCAACAGGCAATAAGCACATTGTTCAATTGTGTACTGGCTTCGCCTTCCATTAATGTTATAGTTTGTAACTCATAATAAATTCCTTCATGAAGTTTGTTACTTATAATAGACTCCTTCGTGATACTTTTTTTATGAGAATTAAGATAAATATATGTACAATGAACTTCTGCAGATGGTGGGTAACTTCTATTCTGAGAACTATTAAAAATTATTCTTATTGATTGATACAATACAAACTAACCTCGCAAATACGGGGGAAAAGAATCATAGGGAAAGAAACTATGGTATGTTGGAGTATAATAGAAACTCTCAGCTTGCTATTTTTACCTTTTTTATTACTAGTAATCCATTTAAAGGGTTTGAAGACAGTGGTAGTTTGATTTTAATTCACCATACTTTTAGTGTAAACCTGACTTTTGATTATCAAAGAAAATAAATAAATGGATATAGATAGTAAATGAGAATGTTCGAGTTCGTTCTTACTATGAGAGGACGTTAAAGCCCATAGGCGAGCGAGAGCCAAAGCCTTCACAATGATATTCTAAGACTAAAATGAAATATCATGATGACAGGTATCACAAGTACACCCTTTCAATACCAGAGCATCACAAGGAAAACAAATATCATGCAAAAAAAAGTATTACGGGTAATATCATCATTCTACTAGTGGGTTTGTGCATTCTCATCTCCATAAATTCGAAAAGGAAAAATTAGAATGGCACGGTATTTAATCAGTAACAATTTCAACATCCATTTTTTGACACTATGGTTTTGTTAGTCATTACATGGTGTAAACAATCCCCCTTCTCAATATACCAATGAAATTGTTTCTAATCCAAAAAAATGATTTCAACATCCAACTAAAACTCTTTCAGAGGATGGAAGAATTGCATTTGATTGGCTTTGGTTCGAGCTCTACTTTGGAATATCTCAATGGAAAGAAACAGAAGAGTTTTTCAGGGATGCTTTCTACCACTTCAATAGTATTTTTTTTTTTTTTTGAAACAAGGGTAACCATGCCCGTCCCTAGGTCAGGCACCGGGAGACATCGAAGGAATGGAGACATGACATGTGAGGTGTCTACAAAGTAATGTCACATGTGAGTCTCGAACATTTGATAGTATTTTAGAAATTATTCTTTCAAGTGAGTTTTGGTGCAAGCATATTCATATGCTGAATGTTTACAATTTATCTTACTTAATTTCTAATGGGCGATCTCTCTTGTAATTGGCATTTTGCCCTCGAGGCTTATCCTCTTTATCTCATTCATCAATGAAATGTTTCTCTTTCCAAAAAAACATCCAACTAAAACTCAAAATTCTCAAGAAACAAAAACGAACAAATACAATATGCATATAGAATGTTAAATAAAACTTACGCCATCATCAGAATCACTGGAAGTAGAGGGCTCCATCAAATTATCAGAGGCCACAAATTTCACAGCAGAAGAAACGGAGGTCCTGGTTGACTGCGGCTGAGCGGACGAGGTCTTACCAACCATACGAGCTTCAAGCTTAGCCATTTTGCTCGGCAGCGACTGGTCCGATAAGTTTGATGAATTGGAGGAGAAATGAAGCAGCATATCGTCCGACATTGCGTAGTAGACGGCAATGCACGAGCAAATTACGTCGAAAAAACGGCGTACTCAAAACCATTCAAGAAAACAAGTAATCATGTTCGTTCTCTAAACGACTCAATTTGAATTTGAAGTAAACCCTTTACTTACAGAAGCACAGCCTCACAGCCATAATCAAACTACGTAGAAAATGAAGCTTTTACAGAACTGGGCAAGATCAAAATTGCAGCAATCAATCAAAAATATAAAAAACAAGTTCAAAGATTCGTCCCAGTGCAGAACAACCCAACAGAGTAAGATCAAAATTGATACAGAAAAAGTGAAAAAGGAAATTAGGGTTTTCACAATTATGGTAGAAATTAATGAAGGGAAGGGAATTGACTAAAGGGGATTGTTGAAATGAAACAATAAGATCAGCAAAAACAAAGCTATGGTGATACAACTATTGAATGCTTAAGAATCATAAGTAAACTTTTGGATGAAGAAATATAAACAGTATAATATGACTTCAAAACCCATGGAAGAAAAAAACTATGGAGGAGAGAGAAAGAGAAAGTGAGATTTTGAAGGGAATGAAAACTTGATGAGAACAGAGGATTTGACCTTAGGATTTTGAACTTTGTAAATGGCAATGCTTGTGGGAAGAGATTTGCCAATGCCTAAAAAAAAACAAAAAAAAACAAAAAAAACCCCTAATGAAAACTATATAAGAAAACCCTAATGAAAAATGAGGAGCATTGATGAGAGTAAAAAAACTTTAAAACCAAAATGAACAATTTTTTAGATGATTTGAGTTGAATTGAAGAAAGGAATTCTCATGTGGCATAACAAAAATCAAGGTCAAGACACAAAAGAAAGAAGCAAACAACCACTATAAAATGCTTACCACCAAAGATTAACCAAATATAAATCTAAAAGAATGTCTCTTTATTAAAAATGAATTGAACATGTTGATGATGATAATGAAGTAAAATACACAAAATATTTGTACCATTTTACACCTTTTTGCACAATGAGTTACTTTAAAATAATAAATTATGTTTTGTCCTTTCCCAATACCCTATTGAGAGGGTCAACAATATTAAATATGAACATGAGAGTTCTTTCCCAAATATTCTTTTGTTGTTTATTTGTTTATATATTATGTATGAGTGTTTAACTTTATTCACTATTTAACGATCAATTATAAATTATTTAATTGTTAAGAAGATTTATAGAAAAATTTTAATTTATGTGAATAGCCAACCATAAATTAAAAATTCTTCTTTATTTTTTTTATATTTTTTTATTATTATTATTTAGAATAAAAATTCTTCTTTATTTGTAAAATCATTTCAATTATGTAAATACAAACTGAAAAAAAAAATACAGATACAAATTAAGTTAGTAGGTAACATAACTATGTATCCATAGTCATTATATTTATATAATTAAAACGTTTTCCACTATTTTATTTCATGATTTATAAACCTTTTATTTGACCACTAAATCAACCTCATATTAATTTATAATTGTATATACTAATTATCCATACGTAATATCTGAGTACATTATTAAGAGTAATGGTTTTTTTTTTTTTATTATTATTAGAATAAGAGTAATAGTTAGTTTGATGGTTAAGCCGATCTTTAAAAATTATTAATTTATGAGTTCAATTTGTAGTAGCACCTATTTAATAATTAATTTTTTAAGATTTTCTTGACATCTAAATATCATAAGATAACTATTTATTAACTTGCTACTTTAATATTATTACTACTATTTTTTTAATAAAATTGCTAATAACCAATGTAGTAAACAAAATATATAAATTTCTATAACTTTTTTAGCTCATATAACAAGTTACGAGTACAATTTAAAATTGCTAATAGCCAAATTAGACATAATTAAAATAGTCGAATTATATATTTGACATTTCCTTTCTACGGGAAGAATTAGTCGCCGCCAGAAAAGTAAGAATGACAGTAGTAAGCATAATATCTATTTATGAAAAAGTTGTACCACTAAGCAATTGTTATATATATTCTTGATAAGAGAAATTACACATAAAGTCCTTGTTAGAGGTTGATCCAATGGTGTTGTGAGACTTTTTATATCATTCAAATGTGGTAAAATCAAGTAATAGGATGGTTAATCCTAAAAGCATGATCCCTTGGTGACCGACGACGTCTATTTCATATCGACTGAGCTGCGCTCGCTCTTATTGGTGTGGCTTCTATGTTGTTCCTCCTAATCTTGATCATATCTGTAAATTGATTAACAAACTATAACCCAAAAAATAAATCTGCAACTTAAAATGCTTGGTTTTTTTACATTAAACTTGTATTTTAATCAACTATCTCCATCTAAGATGTAGCTCAAGTTCAATAAACTATAAGAGACAAATTGCAATGTACAACAATTCAGAGTCTTGAGCCTGATCCACGTCACCCGCATTCAAACACGTGTCCACCACGCCATCATAACATCTGGCATAGGAACAAAAATGACAAGGTGATTAGAATAAACTCCATACAAAATATTGAACTCTAGTGAATATCTAAGAGGGTATTTGAATGTATTATAATAACTCAATTTGTGTTTGAACTCCCAATTATGATAATTAGTGAGTTAGCACATAGTCCCTCATCTCTACTTTAATAATTTTTCACACTTATCATAATAATCTATGTTATAACAAAAATTTTATAATAATTGCATGGGATAATAATATGCACTTCTAACCTAACCCACACCTTAGAATAAAACGTCTATTGCCCCAAACATACCCTGAAAACTTAGACCTCGTTTGATAACTATTTGACTTTTTATTTATGATTTTTAAAATTTAAACCTAATTTTACTCAAATTTCTAATGATGTGTCTCATCTTTCCTTTAGAAAGTAGGTGAATGCTAACCAAATTTCAAAAACAAAAATAAACTTTTAGAAGATACGGTACTTTTTTTGTTTCTAAATTTTGGTTTGATTTCTAAGAATATAGGAAGAATGTAGATATCCAAGTAAGATAAAATATATGATAAAATAGTTGTAGGCTTAAATTTCTAAAACTAAAAACTAAAAACAAAATGGTTATCAAACATGGTCTTAGCATAATTTAAATAATTTGAAAACGATCAAAATGTTGACCTCAAACTAATCTTTAGCCTGAAAACGGCTGTATTCTTCAATTTGCGGTTGAATGAATAGTAAGAGAAGAATCCTATAAAACTGCTAGCCAGTAGCCAATGACAACATTCAAAGTGAAAAACTAAAAAAAAATCATGGAGCAATGATTAAGATTAACTAATAAGTGTTCTAAAACTATAGACTGCAAATATAAGACCTGACAGGCAACTCTCAAGAGCAATAGGGAATCATATAAATTAAACTCAAAAAGGTCAAAATCTGGTAGGGTACAATTAAAAATGAGACAAAAACTTACAAATTACAATGATCTCAGATTCCGCAATGGAGCCACCGAACAAAGAACAGATCTTTGAGCAGACATCTTTCAAACAGCTACCAATCATTCAAATCGAAAAGGCATTTATACCACCATCCACAGCTTTCCTTTCATCCTTCATTGTTAAAACCTCAAAATCTAGACCCCGAGAATCGGTTGTGAGGATCTATACTGGATCCAAATGACATTGGAGTCTCTGGATGCTGCAAGGAGCATCCGTTCTGAGGATTTATAGTGGATCCAAATGACAATGGAGTCTCAGGATGTGATGAGCGCCAACTCGTGAAAGGTTGAGGGCTTACATAGTGACCGGAAGGTTGAGGGCTTACATAGTGACCAGAAGGTTGAGGGCTTACATAGTGACCGGGAGGTTGAGGACTTACATAGTGACCGGGAGGTTGAGGGCTTACATAGTGACCGGAAGGTTGAGGGCTTACATAGTGACCGGAAGGTTGAGGGGGCCTTGCATGGTGGCCAGAAAATTGAGGGAGGCTTGCATGATGATTAGAAAATTGAAGAGGGCTTGCATAATGACCGGGATGTTCCGCATAATAATTATGATCCCACTGAGGTGGTGTAACAAGAGAATTCAACTTATTTCTCAAAAATGTGCCATTGAAGAAGTTTTCAGGACCTGGCAAGTTAGTGTAGTGTTCTTCATGGTTTATCTTTTCCTTCTTACTATGAGCATTTCCAAGATCATGAGGTGCAGATTTTGACCCCATATGGTTCGTCTCTTCTATTTGTGACTTGAATTTTGGGCTTGATAACTCACGTTTCCTCTTACCACCCTGAGCAAGCTCCATAGAGTAAAAGTTTAGAACCACATTACTTTCTCCTAATAAAACAAGCAAAACCTATAGCAAGCTCTTTCATCTACCTTTTTGGAACTCGGGCACTTATGGGCAAAATGCCCTTGTTCACCACAACTATAGCATGATTTAGTTGATGCACCACCAGAGGCCTCCTCAAGATTCCTCTTGTCACCGTGAGCAAACTCCGCAATATTCCTCTTATCCCCCTGACATGATTAGAAACACACTTTCACGAAAAATATAAGTAAATATAAATGCATAACATGAACATTTTCTCCTTATTTCTCCTAATATAGCCAGCAAACCTATATGGAAGTTCTTTTATCTACCTTGTTGGAACTTGTGCACTTACAGGCAAAATGACCTTGTTCACCACGTCTATAGCATGAGCTAGTTGATGGCTTCTATAAGTAAATATAAATGCATAAAATAAAAATTTCTCCCAACTTTTTCCTAATATAACCAGAAAACATATATTCAAGTTCTTTTATCTACCTTGTTGGAACTTGGGCACTTAAGGGCAAAATGCCCTTGTTCACCACACCTATAGCATGAACTTGGGCACTTAAGGGCAAAATGCCCTTGTTCACCACATCTATAGCATGACTTAGTTGATGCACCACCAGAGGCTTCCTCAAGATGCCTCTTGTCATCGTGAGCAAGCTCCACAAAGTTCCTCTCGTCACCCTAAGCAAGCTCCATATGATTAGCAACACACTTTGACAAGAAATTAAGTAAATGTACAAAACGAACATTTTCTCCAATTTTTCGCTGATAAAACAAACCAATATGTTATCATTATTAACTACCTTGGTGAAACTTGTGCAATCCCAAGAAAAATGTCCTTGTTTGCCACATCTAAAGCATGAGCTAGTTGATGCAGCACCAAAGGCTTCCTCACGATTCATCTTGTCACCCTAACAAGCTACATAGGATTAGAAACACAATTTGACAAGAAATTAAGTAAATGCATGACAAAACAAACATTTTCTCCAATTTTTCGCTGATAAAACGAACCAATATGTTATCATTATTAACTACCTTGGTGGAACTTGTGCAATCCCAAGAAAAATGTCCTTGTTTGCCACATCGAAAGCATGAGCTAGTTGATGCAGCACCAAAGGCTTCCTCACTATTCATCTTGTCACCCTGAGCAAGCTTCATAGGATTAGAAACACACACACTTTGACAAGAAATTAAGAAGGTGCATGACAAAACGAACATTTTCTCCAATTTTTCGCTGATAAAACAAACCAATATGTTATAATTATTAACAACCTTGGTGGAACTTGTGCAATCCCATGAAAAATGTCCTTTTTCACTACATCTATAGCACGAGCTAGTAGACGCAGCATCAAAAGCTTCCTCAAGATTCCTCTTGTCACCCTGAGAAGGCTAAAGGACACGATATGTTAGCCGATATTGAGGAGGGCTTTCATAATGATTAGAAAATTGAGGAGGGCTTACATAGTGACCGGGATATTGAGGGATTGCATAGTGACCAGGATATTGAAGGCTTGCATAGTGACTGGGATATTCTGAATAATAATTATGATCCCAACAAGATGGTGTAACAGAATAATTCCACTTATTTCTCAAGAATGTGCCATTGGAGAAGTTTTCAGGACCTAAATCACCAATCATTGAGCGACTGTCTAGTCCTGACTTCCCAGGCAAGTTAGTGTAGTTTTCTTCATAGTTTATTTTTTCCTTCTTACTATGAGACTTCTCAAAATCATGAGGTGCAGATTTTGACCCCATATGATTCATCTGTTCAATTTGTGATCTAAACTTAGGGTTTGCTGACTTACGTTTCCTTTTACCAACCTAAAAAAGCTCCATAAAGTAAAATAAATATTAGTAAATGCTAAACAACATGAACAGTTTCTCCTAATTTTTTCAGAATAAAACAAGCAAGCCTATATAAAAGCGCTTTCATATACCTTGTTGGAACTTGTGCACTTACGAGAAAAATGCCCTTGTTCACCACATTTATAGCAGGAGCTAGTTAATGCAGCACCAGAAGATTCCTCAAGATTCCTCGTGTCACTGTGAACAAGCTCCACAATATTCTTCTTACCGCCCTAAGCAAGCTCTATGTGATTAGAAACACACTTTGACATGAATTCTAGGTAAAAGTATGTCAGAATGGACATTTTCTCCTATTTTTTTGCAGATAAACATGCCAATATGTAAGCCTTTTCATCTACCTTGGCAGATTTTGTGCACTCACGGGCAAAATGCCCTTTTTCACCACATCTAACGCACGAGCTAGTTGATGCAGCACCAGAGGCTTTCTCAAGATTATTCTCGTCACCATGAACAAGCTCCAATAGATTATTTTTGTCGTCGTGAGCAAGTTCCTTATGATTAGAAACAAACTTTGAGAAAAAATTTAAGTAAAACAAGTTGATATGTAAGTTGTTTTGCCTACCTTGGTGGAACTTGTGCAGTCACGAGCAAAATGCCCTTGTTCACCACATTTATAGCATGAGCTAGTTGATGCAGCACCAGAGGCTCCCTCAAGATTCATCTTATCACCCTGAGCAAGCTCCATATGATTAGAAACATACTTTGACATGAAATAACATGATTATTCCTCTAAATATTCTCCTAATAAAACAAGCACGGCTATATGCAAGCTATATTATCTACCTTGATGGAAATTGTGCACTTACGGGCAAAATGCCCTTGCTCACCACATTTATAGCATGAGCTAGTTGATTTAGCACCAGAGACTTCCTTAATATTCCTCATGTCACCGTGAACAAGCTCCACAAGATTCTTCTTACCACCCTGAGCAAGCTCTATGTGGTTAGAAACACACTTTGACATGAAATCTAAATAAATGCATGTCAGAATGAACATTTTCTCCTAATTTTCATAGATAAACAGCCCAATATGTAAGCTTTTTCATCTACCTTGGTGGAACTTGTGCACACACGGGAAAAATGCCCTTGTTCACCACATTTAAAGCATGAGCTACTTGATGTAGCACCAGAGGCTTCCACAAGATTCTTCTCGTCATCGTAAGCAAGCTCCCCAAGATTCTTTTTTTTGCCCTGAGCAAGCTATTTATGATTAGAAACAAACTTTAACAAAAATTAAGTAAATACATGACAGAAAAAACCTTTTCTCCTAATTTTCGTTGATAAAACAAGTTGATATGTAAGTTTTTTTGCCTATCTAGAGGAACTTGTGCACTCACGAGCAAAATGCCCTTGTTTACCACATCTATAGCATCAGCTAGTTGATACTTGATAGAGGACCCTCATCTATAGCATCAGCTAGTTGATACTTGATAGGACCAAAGGCTTCCAAAAGATTCCTCTGGTCACCGCAAGTAAGCTCCACAAGATACCTCTCGCCGCCATGAGCAAGCTCAATATGATTAGGAACACACTTTGACATGAACATAGGAACACACTTTGACATGAAATATAATAATGTAAGGAGGTTTAGAGTATTTTGGGAATTTCATAATAGTTAGTTAGTCCTTAAAATTCTATAAATGCAATTACCCTTCTCGTGTATTACTACCTTTTGATTAAATAATAAAAATATTTAGTGATTGTTTCTGGAGAATTACTCTTCATTGTCCTAGGTTACATCTAATTGGTATGCCAAAATTGACTAGCACCATTGGAAGACTGGAAAACTCTTAGCGACATTGATTGCAAGAGGGAGCTTTTAGGCTTTGTGCTCATTACCAAACAACCCAACTACATTTGAAAGTAGATACCTTTAAGAGTATTTTCTTTTCAATAAAAGAAGGGATTCATCAGAATTTTTTAATGGAGTTTTTCATAACAACAGAGAATCCTCCAAGAAGTATCAATATCGACCTAAAAATCAATTTTACTGCAAAAATAAGTGCTACAATTATGAATTGAGGCCCTTCTCCGTTTCTCCAGCTTTAAAAACGCAATCCATGTAGGTATTAAGAAGCATCAGGTCGGGAGAACAACCGA
>JBBMEF010048404.1:0-13068 GCA_037832685.1 Sicyos baderoa
TTGGGTTGGGTTGGGTTGGAGAATTGACCAACCCGAATTTTTGGGTTGGGTTGAAAATCACCTCAACCCAACCCAACGCAACCCATGTTCACCCCTACTATCAACCAAAAATAATTGTAGACTAACTACCAGCTGAAACTAATTGAATGCTATAGACTAAAAACGGATCGAAGTGTTGGCATTTTGGTCATTTTAGAAAGACCACACCATTTTTCCTTCTATATACAAAATATTTTTAAAAAAATGATATTGATAATATTTTTTTTCAAAAAAATTAATCAAAAGAAAGAGGAAAAAAAGTCAACGATAACACAACAAAAATCACATCAAACGAAACTCATAATCAAAAGTTATGGCTCGTCAAACAATTATTAGAAAAGTTGTTCATTACCTAAAAATCAGGAAGAGAAAGAAAGTTGCATTGAAGTCGGTTGATCAAAAACTATGAAATTGATACACTTAAACTTGGTTATTATTGAGTTATACAACGATAAAATTTAATCAAAATAAATTGTAATTTAAGAAGATAATGTTTCATTTTGGTAAGAAGATAATTACTCGATGCAATTAAAATAAATCCAATCACGTTAACTAGAACATAATTTAATTGGTTACAACAATGTTAGTTATTGGAGTTCCTTCTCTATATGTAATTGAAATGCAAAATTCTAATTATGAAGGGTCATTTTGAAATATTCCAATATATTACAAAATATTTTTTTTCTACAAAAATTGACACAAAGGCCCTCAAAAAATCAATTTTGGATTCCACTCAAATGCGATGCAACAACCAAACAAAATAAATCATAGTCATCGAATGTGGGATTTATGTGTGGTTCTTGCACAAACTCAAATCCCAAGAAAAAATAAATAAAACAAAACAGCCACTTTTTTAAAACCAACTCCCAATGTTCTTAGAAAGCCTGTCGGAAAGTTAAGGCAAAAGACGACGCTTTTGCCAATCATATGCTTTCTTTTGCTTTTTGCAACTCTAATAATTGCCTTTCCATTGCTGAATAAGATTTTGAAAATTACAATTTAATCTTAGAATCACAAGCATGTCATATCTTATCCACTCATCAAACCAACAAAATGTAAAAATATCATAGTAAAAGGATGGTGTGGATAAACCTACAATGTACGCAGTTTTTCAAAGCGATTGAAACTAATTCTCGTTAGTGAAAATTTAAAGGTTACAATTAGAATGAGTTTTAAATTTCCAACTCAAAATAGAAAATACATATCAAACAATACTCATAGCATAATCAACACCAGAAAATTCAGGAGAAAACCACTTTGCCTTGATTATTTAAGAACAGTCTCATACAACCATAATATCTAAACCTGGAGAAGAAGAAGATATTGCAAGAGACAACAAAGTGATGAAAAACTCCTGACCTAAAACTAATTCATCGAGCAGCGGAGAATGAAAACAAAACAAAACAACTTAGCCCACTACATGGGCTCACACACACACCTATTACATGGATTTAATAATTGACCCATTACAAATGTACAATGGGCTTGGGCTGATGCTTAAGTGTGTCTATTTCCTAACACCCCACGCAAGCCAATGGTCTTTGGATCACGAACATTGAGCTTGGATCTGAGAGGAACAAACGAATGAGCAGACAACGGTTTGGTAAGCACATCTGCAATCTGAGCCGTCGCAGGGAGATGACGAATGATTAATTTCCTGTTACAAACTAAATCTCTAACATAATATATATCCAGTTCAACATGTTTAGTTTTCGAATGTAAGACAAGATTCATACTTAGGTGAACAACTCCTAAGTTATCACACCACAAAATAGGAGGATGCAGATAAGAGATTTTCAAATCATGGAACAGAGAGTTCAACCATATCAACTCTGTAGCAGCAGTAGCTAAACAACGATATTCAACTTCAATACTAGACCTGGAAATAATTGTCTGTTTCTTGGATCCCCACGAAATTAAGTTACCTCCAAAAAAGATACAATGACCTGAGGTGGATTTTATGTCATCGGGATCAGAGGCCCAATCAGAGTCAGCAAAACCCTGTAGAGATAAGGATGAAGGTTTAGTCAAAAGTAAACCATGAGATTCAGTACCCCGCAAATACCCCAAGATACGTTTCACTAGTTTCCAGTGTGATGCCTTGGGAGAATGCATAAACTGGCAAGCTTTGTTAACACTAAAAGAAAGTTCAGGTCGAGTAAGAAGAACATATTGAAGTGCCCCAACAACACTCCTATATAAAGTGGCATCAGTAAACAATTCTCCCCCAACAGCTGAGGGAAGAGCACCACTGACCATTGGAGTATTCATAACATTAGCTTCAGACATATTAGCTTTGCGTAGAAGATCAAGAACATATTTGGACTGAGATAGGAAAAGTCCTCCCGACGAGGGATACGATACCTCAATACCAAGGAAATAGTTCAAAGGACCAAGATCCTTAAGAGAGAAATGTGTGTTTAACTTGGTAATCAAATCATGAATCCCAGTAGCCGAGTTCCCCATGATCAGTATGTCATCAACATACACTAAAACATAGCAACAAACATTAGAGGTATGTTTAAACAATAATGATGTATCAACACGCGAGTGTTCAAATCTTAAACTCTTCAAGCACGTTGTGAGTCGTTCAAACCAGGCTCTTGGAGCCTGTTTCAATCCATATAGAGCTTTGTGTAATTTACATACCTCACCGGTCCCATTTCTAGAAGCAAATCCAACCGGTTGATCCATGTACACAGTTTCAGTTAGAATTCCATGCAAAAACGCATTATTAATGTCAATTTGTCTAATGGTCCAATTATAAGCAAGAGCTAAGGTGAGTAAGACACGAATAGTGATTGGTTTCACAACAGGGCTGAAGGTTTCAAAGAAATCAATATCTGGTGTTTGGTGAAATCCCTTTGCTACAAGACGAGCTTTGTAGCGAGAAATGGTTCCATCAGAATGACGTTTTATTTTAAAAACTCATTTACAACCAACCACCTTTTGATTTAAGGGTCTTGACACTAAAGTCCATGTCTTGTTTACCATTAAAGCATCATATTCATCTTGCATTGCTTTCTTCCAATGGGTACACTTAAGTGCTTCTTTAGCATTTGGTGGTTCAACATCATCATATACCTTAGTTAAGAAAGCTTTCAGTCGAAAAATACCACTTTTTCCTCGAGTTTGCATATGGTGAGTATTTTGGACATGAGATGAGGTAGTGGAAATAATAGGTAAGATATTGGTATTATCATTGTCATGAGAAGGAGCGGGGGGGACTGGACAAGGATTGGAATTTATGACAGGAGAATTCATTTGGACAGTTTCATGTAATGGAGATATCGAAGATGGTACAGGAACTGGAAGACATGAAGTTGAGGATATGGGAGAAATTGCTGGGGCCTTTGGAGTTAAAATTGGGATTTGAGAGATGACACTCGGTTGTGGTAAAGGATGAACAGGAGGAGCAGGATCAATAGACAGAAACGATTGTTCATCAAATAAAACATTCCGGGATATATACATTTTACCGTTGGCATCGAGGCATTTATAGCCTTTATGCATCGAACTGTAGCCAAGAAATGTACAAGCTTTAGATCTAAAATCAAGTTTGTGAGTATTATAAGGACGAAGATACGGGAAACACTTACAGCCAAAAACACGGAGTTGTGAGTAATCTGGCACCCGATCAAAGAGCTTCTGCAAGGGGCTAATGCCATGAAGGACAGATGTAGGTAATCTGTTAATCAAATAGACAGATGTAGAAAAAGCATCATCCCAAAACATAAGAGGTAGGGATGCATGAGATAAAAGAGTTAAACCAGTTTCAACAATATGTCTATGTTTGCGTTCAACTATTCCATTTTGTTTAGATGTATATGGACAAGTCACTCTATGAGTTATGCCATGAGATTGAAAAAATGGAATGAGAGGTTTAAACTCAGAACCACCATCAGTTTGAACACGAATAATAGGGGTACCTAACATCTTTTCAACATGAGTTTGAAAAACTTTAAAGATAGAAGTGGCCTCAGACTTAGATTGAAGAAAATAAATCCAAGTGAATCGAGAGAAAACATCCACAAAACTCATGTAATATTTAAAACCATTTCTAGACATTGTATTAGCAGGGCCCCACAAGTCAATTACAACAAGCTGCAGAGGACGAGTATAAACAGTTAGAGATTTAGAATATGGAGCTGCATGAATTTTTCCTTGAGCACAAGCAGTGCAAAAAGAGCCTGTATTATTTCTAGGTAAAATATCAGGCATACAAGATTTAAAAATAGTCTGAACTATAGGGAAGGCTGGATGACCAAGCCTTTGATGCCACAAATCAACTTTAGAAAGTTTAACAGCAGAGTTCAAACAAACAGGAGATGTAATGCTAATGTTTGAATGAATGGAATTAACAGATAAAGACTTCGAAGCAGAGGAAGTCATAGGGAAACGGTAGAGTCTTTCATGGAGAGTCCCTTGGAGCAGAACCTGACCACTTGCTAGATCCTTCACAAGACAAAAATTAGGGTGAAACTCAAAAAATACATGATTATCTCGAGTAAATTGGCTGACACTAAGAAGATTTTTAGTAATTAAAGGAACATGTAAAAGATTGTGTAAATGAAAGGTACGGTTATGCTCGGTGGAATGAAGAAAACCATGGCCAGAGTGAGAAATAGACAGACCTGCTCCATTACCAACATGAACTTGGCTAGAACCACCATATTCTGAGCCGGTGGATAGATTACCAAGATTATTAGTCAAATGATTGGTGGCCCCCGATCCGGATATCAGTTATTATCACTATTAAAGTTGGAAGAAGCTTGCATTCCATAATAGCCATATGGTTGTGGTGGATGCTGATATCCATAGTTAGGCATGTTCTGGTATGGCATAGGACCTTGTTGAAATTGCATTGGAGACATGGGACCAATACTTTGATGTGCAAACATTGGACGACCTTGAGCTGCTGCGGAATCATTTCGATGGCAGCATCGACTAGCTGTGTGCCCATATTTATTGCAAACAATACAATAATATTTGTTTCGGCCTCCCGAACGGCCTCCTCCACGACCATTGTATCTCCCACGACCTCTGTTATTCTCAAAATTCTGGTTGTTGTTCCTTTGAGGTGTAGGATCAGGGGAATCACGATATTGGGAGGTTTGTTGTTGTGCAATATTCGCAGATGGAATACTCCCATCTATATTAATAGATTTCGACTCAAGTCGAGTCTCATGTGTGAGGAGTAATGCCATAACATCCTGAACAGTATCTGAATTAACCTTCGCAGTTATCACCGATATCATCGACTCGTATTCAGATCCTAAACCAACTAAAATGTATAGTATATGATCTTCAGATGAAATAGCTTTTCCCACAGCAGCAAGAGAATCAACAGCACGTTTAATCTTAGTAAAGTAGTCGTTCAGAGAAGAGTTACCTTTCTTCATATTCTGCAAAGATGATTTTAGCTTCATAACTTGTGCAAGACTTCGAGAGTTGAAGATTTGCAGGAGACACGCCCAAATCTCTTTGGACGAAGTGCAGTGAAGCATCTGTTGAAGAACATCCTCAGTCATCGAGCCAAGAAGCCACGAGCATATCAATCTATCTTGTTTCTTCCACGTTATAAAATCGGGATTAGGTTGCGAAGTACCAAAGGATTCGCCATTGACAGAGATATTCTCTGGTGGAGGAACAGAGTCCAAAGCTATATGACTTGAAAATAATCCATAGCCTTCTAAGGCAAATTCAACTTGAAATTTCCATAGAAGAAAGTTCTCATTACTTAATCGAACGGTTGATACCTTATTTCCGGGATTCACTATTGCCATAGTTCCAGTCGAAATGCTCTGCAATTCTGAAATCACCTCTGAGCTCACCATAAAAAAAAATTGTCGTTAAACAGTGAAGCTCTGATACCATCAAACAATACTCATAGCATAATCAACACCAGAAAACTCAGGAGAAAATCACTTTGCCTTGATCATTTAAGAACAGTCTCATACAACCATAATATCTAAACTTGGAGAAGAAGAAGATATTGCAAGAGACAACAAAGTGATGAAAAACTCCTGGCCTAAAACTAATTCATCGAGCAGCGGAGAATGAAAACAAAACAAAACAACTTAGCCCACTACATGGGCTCACACACACACCTATTACATGGATTTAATAATTGACCCATTACAGATGTACAATGGGCTTGGGCTGATGCTTAAGTGTGTCTCTTTCCTAACAACATAAAATTTTGGAACCAAACTCAGATCGAGCCATCGGACATCTAACCCAATAATTAGAGTGAAATACTCAAAACTATGTTTTAGACACTTAAAATCTTACCGATATACACCAAGCCATTGCATAGTGTGTACTAAATGCATTTGATCATGCGATCCAAAAGTATATTGTTTGATATTTCAACTAGAATTAGTTAGAAAACACGATCTTCTATTAGGGAAAAGCCTTTGGTATAAGTATAGGGTCTAGCTACTTTTACACCATAAAATTGAACTATATCCAAAACATTACCCTACAACAATAATAAACCTTGAACTCCCATGCTTTGCCCTAGCTAGCAACTAGGATAAAATCTTGCAATTATAACTTAAACATTCAAATCCTAAGGAATAATTTCCAACATGTCTACATAAATCGAGCTCGATCTTCACTCTTTGAATAACCACTATACAACAAAACATGACAAACATAAAACTCACGTACGACATAATTGTTCCAATAAAATCAGAACAATACACTTCAATTTTATAAATAAACGGAAGTTAAAGCATTGAACTTTCTGTTGAGGGTTGTGCCCTAAAGGCATATAATAGTTTGTAAATAAAGAACGTCATTTATTATATTCAGTTGTAATTAATATACAGTTCTTTATTATTTTTTATATCGGTCATTAAATTATTATATTATCCAAACCGAACGCATTAATTAGATTAACATTGTTTAACCCTTGGTTATTAATATGCACCCTTGGACATACAAGTGAATCTATGTCCAAGTGAATAACCTAAATACGTATGCAATATATGGATTGAAGTTGAGTGCCTCATCTTGGTGACATTGTTGGTACGACCCACTTTGCAATAGTTATAGACAACCTAATCATGATTATTCATGTAGAGACATATTAGTTGGGGTGCCTATATATGAAAAAGAGTTTTACATAAAATTGAGACGTGAAATGTGTCATGCGTCTAAGTTATTCCATTTTAAGTGTTGAAAAATATTTTTGTAGGATGATCTCAATTCTAAGTGAGTTATGAACTTCTACTTGTGAAAACGTTATTTGGATGTACATGGGTGAGAGCATCTAATCAATGTTGTTCTATATATACCTTCCACATTGAGATTGTCGTAGTGAGTAGCTGGAAACACAACGTCACAAGATAAATTCTTTTCTACCCTATTATAGTGACGAAGAGAGATTGTTCTTTTAAGGACTAATTTTGGGGCTTGAACAAAGAGTACTCATCTCTTATTGGCTCGGTGGGACATCAGTTCATCGTTGAACCATGAACAATTTGTTTATTACCGAAGCCAGTGACACTTAAGAAAAAAGATGTAATCATATAGGTAACACATTTAATATATGAGTTAAACTACACTCACTTCGACATCTCAATATATATTTTATAGCCTACTACATTAATATGTTATTAAATATTTTTTTAGTAAATCATACTTAAACTTATTCTATTTTGATCTAGATATTTTAAATTTCTAATTTTTTATTCACATTTTTCGATAAAAAGTACTTTTTTTAGTATAAATTGGGGAAGAGGTATTATAAATACCGATTAATTCGACACTGATGTTGAACTGGTTTACAATCAAACAAAGAAACCATTGTGTCACTGACTCTTTCAATTTTCGATAAAAATACTTGAAATTGATGTATATTATAAATTTAAAGTTATTTTAATCAAAATTGATTCCATCGTAATAATATTTTTAATATAAGAATGATATAATGTGCACAACTATAGAGGAAAAAGTTTATAGAAAGCAATTTTCTTTTACAAAGAAAATTAAAAGAAATCTCTACTAAGATAAGATAAGATATAAAAAAAAAAAAATAAAAAAAAAAAAAGATTGAAATAGTATTTTTAATTTATTAATATTTCTTTTTAAAATAATATATATATATATATATATATATATATATATATATTTTTTTTTTCATTCTATGTTTTTTGAGAAATTTTACAAAACTACATGTATCAAAACCTTATATATATATATAAACATACATCAACTCACCAAAATTAAATTTTAAAAGTAACATTTTGAAACTTGCAATTTTAAAAATTAGAAAATACAACATTGATTTTTGTATGCTCAATGCATTGATCTTAAGACATAAGAATTAAGCACCATCCACCATCCCTCAAAAAAAGAAAAAAAAAAAAAAAAACCATCCACCATAGTAGCTATTTCCATCTTGATTTATTTATTTTTATTAAATTCATCATTTTCATAATTTTCTTAAGATATTCCTAGTTAATAAGGCTGGTCCAGCTGGGTTTAGTTTATAATAAAAACACACTCAAATGGCTTTCGTTTTTTAAAAATAATGATTGAAATTGACTTAAAATCTCCAACTCTCATAGAGTCAGACAAAATAGACAGCATCAAAAGTCAACAAAGTTAGAATTAAATGTCTCATATATGTATCTTAACAACTCTTTTATGCACTTAGCCAATAATATTTTTTCAAGGTAGGGGACATGAGATATCATTATATAAACAAAAGCTGCTCACATTAATTAGGCTCTAGATATTTTCCTTTTAAGATATGATCTCAAGGGCTAACTTTTGATGAAATATAACACATGGAATAGAGTGTGGTGATTGATTTTTTTTCTTCTTAAATTTGTAGTATTATCTTTTGAGAAAATGGTATTTATTTATTTTTAATTAATTAAAAATTAAATACTTTTTATGTAAATAAAAGTATTTATTTAACTTTTGAAAAATAGCTACAAAAACATAACTTAATTGATATGATGTTTGTTATGATAATATGTATTGATTTAAATCATCCATTCCTAATTATATTGAATAAAAAAAAGTTTATGGAAGAAGGGGTTTCAACCTTCAACTTAAAGTATATTTATCCCACTATAGTCCAATTTGGGTTTTCATTGATTTAAACAATGCTAACTAATATAATTTATTTTTGCATGATAACTATTTATAATTCACGAGAAACCAATTAACCTACATTTTGTACTAAAAAAAATAATAACCTACATTTTTAATAACAAGAAAAAAACCCACATATTATTAAAGTAAAAAAAGAAGTTTTTAAAAAATAAAGTTTTTTTACTATAAATATAGGCGAGGGGACTCAACAAATATTACATAGAAGACACTATTAATTTCTAGGATGGAACGCGTGACCATGGCGCCACCAACCCATTCGATAAAAACAATTAAAGCTAATTTGGTTATGTGTCTAACTCAAGCTTATATATTATTATCATTATATCAATTTAGTTGGACCTAAATGCATTATTAATAATAGTCTAATTAAATTATTAATGTATTTTCATAACCTAATTTGATATCTTCTAAAATATATTATTAATCTGGCTCTACAAATTATGTTTTCTAAGTCTTATGTTTGCACTTAACTCAATTATGTGACCAAATAGGTCAATAATGCAATGATTTCATTATTTGATTGTAAACCAGTTCAACACTAACATTACAAAATTGAACATAAAAATTTGTATTTATCTTCCTCCCCAATATATATATATATATATATAAAAAAAAAAAAAAAAAAAAAAAAAAAAATCAACTGTGTGATTCAAAAAAAAAAAAAAAACAAACCCAATTATATGTCTATGATTGACTAAACGTTTATACAATAAAGAGACCTATGCATATCTATAAATTTAAGTCATTTGTAGGTTTTGTAAATGCATGCTTATTTTTAGTATCACAATATAGTGTATTGAAACCACAGTTTTTTTTTGGTGGATGGTATTATTTTAACTTTTTTCTTATAATAAAGTGAGTATTTTATCTCCGTTTGTAAAAGGGTTCTTCTTGCTAGTAATGTAACTATAGTTGGCACTACCATAATGGACAGTACTCAACCAGGTGGCTCTAAAATTATGCGCATCCAGGAAATTGAAGCCCGGTCAGTACTATGGGAGGGTACTATAATACCAGTGCTTGTTATGGATTTTTACCCACTTTATATGTATTCTATGATATAAAATATTTTCTTCTTTATCATTGTATTTATGGTATTTCAGTTGATATAAGAGCCATGACAAATAACTCTTCCTCCTCCGACAATTTTTCTCAATTGGGGTTTCTCAGAGTTCAAATGACAACGATGAGTATGATGAATTCGTCGTTCGGGCATCCTTTGAGCTTCGTTCTTACTTTCAAGCTAGATAAATGCAACTATCTCCTTTGGCGAGGGATGGTTACATTCAAACTATTCTCATAGGTTCGAGAGTCGAATGATGTGTTCTCGTTACAAAAACGAAACCCTCCGGGGTTATTGAAGTCACTACCCAGACAGGGAAACGCTCCTATCCAAATAGTTTATTTGATCATGCCTTATGTGGATGACCTTTTGGCTTCGTGTGATTTTGCATAATTTTAAGAATGGGTAGTTAAAAATGACCGACTACCTAGCTATTATGAAACAAGCATTAGAAAGTCTTAAACTTGCGGGTAATCTTATTTCCTTAAATGATCTATTGTCACGTCCTTGCTAGACTTGATTCGAATTATATCATAATAGTGTGTACTATCGAGAGCAATGAGTACGTCTTCACGCGCCCGCCTTTTATCCTTTGTAACGGCGAGCTCACGTGCCCGCCACCGTTACTTGTTAACGGCGGGCATATGCGTCTACCACTATTTTCTCCGTGTTTTTCCACTCCCATGTGCCCCCCATCTTTATGAGATATTGTATTAGTGGAAGAGTTGAATGCTCGTAACAACAAAAAAAGTAAATAAAGTTTGGTTTGTTATTAAACCTAAAAATGGACTAAAACAAAATGGGGCGGTGAATCATCGTTTAGGCGGGGAATAAGAAAGTGAGTATGGGAGAAAATACTTATAGAGTGGGAATAGAGATTAGAAAAAATAAATAAATAAACGGGGAAAATTTTCTTGAAGGGAATCAAATCCCTGTCAATTTCCTATGGAGAATCCCTACCCCGATCCCCGCAAAAAAAAGTTGTGAATTTAGTGAGAATAGAGATAGTTTATGTTGCAGAGACAATGACAGGAAAGTCATTCCCCAACCCCGCCTCGTGGACATCTCAATTAATGAGCATGTTGTTGGCAATTTGGGTTCACATAAGTGTGTGCGGAAGTGTAAGGTTGAGATTAGGATCATGCAAAACGTGCTTAGGTTTGTTAACTTAAACATACAATGAAAAACAATAAATTACTTACAAAGTTGACGCCTTTGAATTAGATTGGTGGTTCTTCGTCACTTTGGCCAACGAGTTTTTTCAATCTTCAAGGGCGGGACTCCAAAAGATCTTTTAATTAAGCCATGTCTCGAACAGAGATCGATCGTTAGGTTGGAGGCAACTATAAAGGTTTAGAGAGCGAGATAGTTTTGGAGAGAAACTTTTTCATCCAAAAGTTTGGTTACAACAAAGTGTTGGATGAAAATGTGTATATTATATCGTCAATAATTGTTAGGATGTGTTAATGGTACGTTGTACCGTTGGTGAAGATATAATCGTCGACGGTGCCTTTAAAATCGTTGGTGAAGATATAATCATCAACGGTACCTTTAAAACCATCGACAAAATTGTCGTCAATATGGTTTCACTAACGGTCTGGTTGATAGTGAGAATTCTATTAGAAATTTCTTTCTCGATGGTTATCTCCTCCGTCGATATAAGCTTGTTCATTTTAGTGCAACACGAAGACTGTTCAACATATTACGTCATCTAATATAGAACTTCTTTTAAGTCCAACATACTCACTTTAGAGTTTCTATGATTGAATTATTTAAAAAAAAAATGGTTATAATTTTGTTATATAGTAGAGGTAATAACTTTCCATTATTCTATTTAGGGCTTGTTTGGTTTGCGAGTTGAGATCTAGATTCCCCGGAATTAGAATTCCCCGAAATCCAGTATCGCAATCAAATTCCCCGGAATCTTGATTACGGTGTTTGGTTTGTTGTATTGATAACTGATAACTCTCAAGAATTGAGAGTTAAAGTAGGAAAATAGATATATATTTGATTTGAACTTGCTAATATTCAAGAGAATTTCTATAAACTTTCGTTGATTCATGACATTATTTCGCGCAAAACGAACTTCCTATGGTTTTCTGAGTAGGAAGCACTCTAGAGGTTAAGTAGTAACAAAGAGCATTTAGTTCATAAAAAGCTTAATCATTTAAAGAATTTGATACTTGCTCTTTCGTGTACAGTGAACCTATGAGCCCTGACAAAATGAAGGAAGATGTCGCCAGAATGCTTAAACGAAGGATCCCCTCGCAGAAAAGGCATGGCCAGACACTTAAAGGTGAATTCAACGAACTCACGAAGGCGGACCCAGACAAAGCAAGGGATTCGAGCAAGGAAAATATCTCAGCCGAGGACGCGTGGCGGTAATCCAAGAAAAAAAATCTCCAATCCTAGCCGCTCGTTTGTAACGATCATCCGTATAGACAAATCGGATCGTGGAGGAAAGATGAATCAGAGCAGAGTTCGTGGAGCAGGTGTTCGCTTGAAGGGTGGTTTGCGGTTAGCAAAAATTAAATAGAATTTTAAAGCGAATTGCAAATGCAACTATACATTGTCGATTGCAGCAAGTTTTAAAGTAAGTAATAAGCCATCTCCACAGGGAATTATATTTAGTTCGCTTTATTTGTAAGTTGGTGCGAATGTGAAAAGTGTGAATAACAAGTTGTCAATTTATTATTTGATAAAATAGTTTGGTGAAATAGTTGGTGTTTGCGAGCATGAATAGAGTAACAAAACAGCAGAAGTTCGCAAATAAGTTTTCGCAGATTAATTAGACAACTGCAACTAACGCCCAACTGGCTTAGTTCTCTCGA
>JBBMEF010048414.1:2891-13068 GCA_037832685.1 Sicyos baderoa
GAACTCAAAAACTTGCTAAAAGTAGGCAAAACAACACTAGGCGAATCTCATCTCTAAGTATTCAAATTACATGCAAGAGATAACTTAGCAAAAGCTAGTGTTACACATGCACATTCGCTCGATTCCATCATTCTCTCGAAGGCGAAACAAATTAATACAACAGTTAGCTAAACAGAGTATTTTAGTGTGAAACACAACACGCATAATAAATCACTTAGCCAAAGTTTCACTTAGGCAAAACTTTCCTACTCGCCTATTCCCTTCCAATGAACTGATTAGCTATTCATAATACGAAATCAAGAAAAAACCATAGAAAATCAATAAATTATCTTCATTGAAAGCTTGTAAAATGTTCACTACAAAATTATGCTAAAGCGAAGTAAAGAAAGCAATAAAATGAGGAACAAGGGATAGAAGAAGCCTGATCGGAGATATTTTTCAACAGCTCTTCCTTGGCTCCGACCAAACTCTGCAACTCCGGCTACAATACTCCTATGCTAGAGCTAAACTATGAAACACTAGAAATGCAGAAAAACTATGAACTATGATTAAAACTAAGAAAATGATGGTCGGAAAGTTATAACGGAGCTAAACTACGGCGGACGATCCTCTCGGACGCGACAAGCTTTAAATGAAGGGAAGGCTCCTTTTATATGCGAGCACCAAGCGATAGCCTCTGAAACGCGTGGGAGTTTGTCCTTGGGGACCACTCACACATCTGCTCGCACGAACCGTTGTCGACTAGGGACCACTGACACTTGTGCTACACGATCGTATCTGCCAAAGCTGTCCAAGTTGGGACCACTTCTCTCGCTAGGATACGTTTCGCTAGGGTGAAACTTTGTCAAGGTGTACACTTCGTTGAGCTTTAGTTCGTTGGCCCCTGGTTCGTTTGGCTTCGTTGAGATGAAGAGCTAAGCTTCGCTTCATTATGATGACAAGGTTCGCCTTGGCGAGATTCCTTCCTTTCCTTGAACTTTGTTTTGCTCCATCAAGTTTGCTGTAGACAACTTGAAGAAACATCAAATCTTTTAACACAATGTAATCGCACACAATCAAGCACTTTTATGACTGCGGGTCACAATGTGGTATCGTGGTAAATGTTTGAATTATAGAATGAAAAGATTTTATTGATTAAAATCCCTCAATTCGTACTCGCAACATTACGCAAGTATACGTAGTCGAGAGCGCAGTAAGTGATAAGTATTTATTTATATCGATCCCACAGAGATTGATGTCTAGAATTACACTTTACAGAACAGAGTCAAAGAAATAAAAGAAAATAATTTGGTTTTGAAAAAGAGTTTGATGTTGATATACTATAACTACAGAAAATAAATTACAGAAAATAAATATGCAATGCAATGAGTAAAAATCTACTAAACAATCCTAGAAGATATTAGGTATGAGGCTAGCTAATGCAACTCTTGCTTCCTATACAATTGAATGCTTCTGCATATCAATAGTTTGTGAAGTACGTGCTTCGCATCGAGACTTCATATGAGATCTAGGCAATGCAAGTAATAGTGAGGTTATTCCTAACTCCCTAAATAACGAACAACAGTTCGTAAAACCTATCATAGCATACTGGGTCTACATGCACATCTTCCTTCCGGAATATTGCAAGGCTCAAGCGTGGCTAGCAAGACGAGACAAGAGTATGAATAAAGTACAGCAGTGTAAGTGTAATTAGCATTCAAACCTAATAAACAACTACTCATGAACAGTAAAGTAAATACTCCTATAACGCAATTATAAAATCAAAACAAGGTAGAAGTTAAACCAACTGATTTTATTCAACTACGATTGTTCATCATAAATAACTACTCCTAAGAAAAACAGTAAAAGTTGGAATTGATGCGAATGTAAAGTGTGCAGTCCCCTTGTCATCAGCTTCCACACACACAACCGGTGCTTCCTCCTGAGATTCGGTCTAATGGTAACATTAGTTGGCCATCCGATCAGCTCCATGATTCTTTCTCGCATAATCCTGCAATATGCGACCTTTTAGTACGTTTTCCATTCAAATTCCGCATAAGTGTAAACGTGATGCTAAAATATGTATGCATGCAGATTTCTATCTTTTTAAGTTCATTATTGTTTTACTCGCACTTATTTTTTCCTAAATCTTGATAATAATATAGACTAATGGAGCCTAAATATAACTCTATTTGAGAGCTATCATTTTACTACAACCAAACTTCTAAAATGCATCATACTCAGAAAACCATAGGATCTTTCGCTTAAGAAAAACATTGTTATAAATGAGCGAAATTTCATATTAATTCAATTAAATATTAGCAAATTCATATCAAATTATATTATATTTTCCTACTTTAACTCTCAATTCTTGAGAGTTATCACACCCCCAAACTTACATTGTTGCTCGTCTCAAGAAATAGCTTCATTCAAATGGAGGGAATTTGCTTTTTCCTATTTTTCTTTTGCTCGGGAGAAACAAGTTACCATTTCGCTAAACTAAAAAACAATCAATTTGCAAAGTCAAAATTATTTCTAAGTAAAAGTTCATCTATAACTAAACCATGTTGGGCGAAACTTTAAATTTTTTCAGAAAACTCTATTTTAAATTTTGCTTTAGCCTTTGGTTCGCGAGAACTCATTTTGGTTTAGAACTTCGATTCTTTGGTTCTTTTGGCCTTCCCTAGTCAATTAGTTAAAAACTTTTCGCTTTAGACTTTCGCTCGATTTAAAGTTTGATACTTCTCATCTTTTGCCGAAGTGAATACTCTCCTTTTACAATTTGCTGGGAATCCCTCACTTATGTTTCCTACTATCGCTTGCCCAATTTTCATCGAATGTTTGATATAAAGATAGATACGCAATGTTAGAGCAACCCTGGGTTTAGGCTTTTCGCCCTTTGATTCACTTCGCTTTCGTGAATATTTTTGGGAAAATTTTGGATTTTTCATGTTTTTGTCCAACCCTGGTTTTAGGCTTTTGCGAAATCTCACATTTTACTTTAGCTAAATTTTGAATTTTCGATGTTGAATCACTATTCGAAGCATAATGTAATTATCGCTTGGTTTTTGCGAGCATTTGTATTTCGCTCATGCGAACCTCACCCCAAAATTGGACTTTTCATTGTCCCAATGAAAACACTCAGCACCCCAAACTTAATGTTTGCTAAAAGTTTAAGGCTTGGGTTCGATCTAGATTGAGTTCACTCAAGCTAAACATTCCCCGAAACTGAGTTTCTATACTTAATGAATTTTCGACAACTAAAGCCTCTACTGCCTACAAAATTTAGCTTCGTCCAAACTAAAAATTTCACGCCAGCATCGAAGAGTTATAACATACTTTACAAAGAAATGAAATTGACTGAACAAAAAGAAAGTAAGAGATTTTGCAAAATATACAAAAGAAGGGCAAAGAAATGAAATTGACTGATTTTTCAAGTTTTTAATTTGTTACATGCAATGTTACAACATATTGATTCAACTAAGCGAATTAACAAGGCATGCAATCATTCATCAAAATTACAAAAGAAGGGCAAAGAGAAGATAAAAGATTTCCATTTAAACTTTGTCTGGAGGATCTTCGTTGGGAGGTTGATCATCTCGCGGAAGCAAGGACTCGAGAAACTTAGGAAGAGTTGGGGCGTCAACAAAGATGTCGAAGAATTGTTGAAGGACTTCGCCTCGTTGCCGACAATACTCGAAGAAGGTATTGAGTCGCCAGAGAATTTGGGCTGAATCACTTGAAGGCTCGGGCGCTGCTTCGGCTTGCTTCGCTTCTGCCTTGCATTTGCGAGTCTACTTGGCAACAGACTTAGCCGTTGGGCAAATTGGTGCCTTTCGTGGAAGCATCGCGTCGTTAGGCCTTGGCTTAACTCCTTGATGTATGTGGAGGTTGTAGACCGTGTGGGGAAAGAAAAAGTTGCTCGTTCTTTTGCCCGTCCAAGTGCTGATCTCCTTCACAATGACTCGCCCCGCATTAATGGTGTAGCCAGCTATTATGGCGTAGATCAGCAATGCTCGCTCTTGTGTCATCGTTGAATCATGCGAGGTTGTCATCAGCGAGGTTTCGATGAACGAAGCCCAGATGCGAGTTTCATCATTCAGGTTGGCTGCCAGAAACTTGTCCCTTTGAGGGCCTTTTTCCCGCTTCGCCCCAACGACTCCGATAACCTCCAGACATTTTCTAGCTCTTCGCCCCAACGACTCGGAGTCGTGGATGTCGAGACTCTCGTTCCAGTCCTCTAGGGCCCAATAGATGGTTCTCCCTCGCACAATTGCAGTATGGACTGAGCGATTGAGTATATTTGCGTAAAACTCAATCACCTAGTCGCGCCTAGCTTCGGCACTTGCTACGACAAGATTATCCCAGCCTCGCCACTCGATTTGGCGAGATATTCGCTCAGGAAGGCTATTAGGCCCTGAGTCGAAACCACGCTCTTGCAGGAAGCACTTGCTTTGGAAGTCAATTATAATCTTCCTGATCTGTTGGCATCCTTCTTCGCTGTAGCGAAACTCTTCAGCCTCATTCATTGGACCATTTCCCTTATCAACTCTTTGTTTCTTAGGGCTTGGCTTCTTCGCAGACATCTTGATTTGCCTCTTCTTTATTGGGGCTAGCTCTTCAGCCTTCTTCGCTTCAATTATCTCTTGGGGATTTTCGCCCAAATTAGCCCCAACCTCTCCTTCGCGAGTCTCAATATTTTTCTATTCCTCCGGATTAGCATCGCGCTGACCAGGTGTCAGATGTGCGTCATCTCCAGAGTGCTCTCGCTCTTCGCCCATACTATCTTGCTCTAGCGAGTCATTTCTAGGACTTGCGACAATCCTCCTCGTCTAAGTCTATAACTTCTTCGTCTATCCGAGCGTCAACACCTTGTGGATTAGCTTGACTTCCTGTATCCTCCGCTCGGGTGTTCTCGCTGTCGCGTCGACAACATAATGGCCAGGTGCCAATTGTGTCTCATCTGCCACATCCTCGGGCGTATACAAGTGCTCATACCAATCATCGTTTTCGCCTCTTCCCCAGATGCATTGGTTATAGAAGCTGAGCATATCTCGTCCGTCTTACTCCCTTCGACCATAGAAGTCTCAGGGTTCGCCTTTTCGTCTTTTCTACTTCCCTCCGCCACAGAGGCTTCAGGATCTTGCCTAACTTCGCTGCTCTTCTTTTCCAATTCTCGCTGCATTAGCGCAACGACAACTTCTTTTTCCTTCCTTTTCTTTTCGACCTTCTTTCGCTTCCTCTCTGCCTCCTTCTTCAGCAGCATCGCCGTCACAACCTCCATTTTGGCAATCTTATCCTTCCATTCTTGAGGGATTTCTAGGGATGCAGCTTCCTTCGCTGGCTCAACAGAAACTCTCGCCTCCGACGGACTTGCTTTTTCCATCGACTTTTCTTGCTTCATAGTCTTCGCCCCAGTAGGTGTTTCAACACTCTTCTGGGCAGAAGCTACGGCAGACTTCCTACGGGTCGTCTTTGGCGGCGGTGGAGGCATCTTCTTTTTTGGGGAGACGCTCTTAGATCCCTCTTCAACCCTTCCTTCAACGCAGGGTTTATTGATCGCTTCGTTAAAGGGATTCTCTCGCGAGAGGTCTTCGAGGTCCCGGCAGGCCTCCATGCAGCTGGTATTTCCTCGGTTTGTAGGGCCTGCATGAATCATGTCAACGAGGCCTGCTTCGTTGGCCATTTGCCAGCCTTTCCTTGCTTCGCCGGCCCTTCAGCAAGTTGCGCCCCAGCCGAAGTTCCGCTTGGCTTGGCTGAAGCCCTAAAAAGCTTCATTGGACTGTTCTTTTCTGGAGTCTTCTTTGTCGAACCCTCCCTAGCTTGGTTTGGATTCACTGTTGTACTCGCCCTAGCGGGATGCTTTTTCAGGACGATCTTCCTTGGATCGATCTTTGGAAAGCCTTTCTCCCTTCTTCGTGGTTTTCTTCGCAAGATCAGAAGATGAAACGTTCTTTCCAGCCATTTTGATTTGAGCGAATGGGTTTGGAATGAAGAAGATGACAAAGAACGGAGAAGGCAAACATGATTGAAGAACTCGGGAGAATTTGGAAATCGAGAGAGAGAGAATTAGGGTTTCGAAGATTCATACGCGTAAAAAATGAAATGAGGAAGGAGTTTGGCTTATATAGACAAGCGAAGCCCAACAGTCGGCTAGGGCAACGGTCGGTTTGTGATGCGACTCTCACAACTGGCTATAGGGAAGTGGAAACGACGCCTGCTCAAGCGAGATTTGGGCCACGTGGCGACTAGGGCGGCTCGTGTTTGGCGGCGCATGCGTGGTCGTGCAAAAACCGCGCCAGCTGACGTCATCGTGGAGCTTTAACGGCTCTATTTTCTGACGTCATCGCGTGATATACGATGCTTCTACTAACCTGATTTGGAGCAATTTTCATGAAATTGTAATAAATAATACATTTGCTCCAACGAGACAATCATGCGAGAGGCCAAATAATAATCTTTTGTGGTGCCCCATCCTTAATGACTTGCTTGAGCCTTCACGAATGTTCAAATAACTTCGCATTTTATCCTAAAATTGAGATCATTTGCGAACACATTAGACCGTTGAATGTAGCGACATTACTTACCGCGTTCGTCAAGGCTTCGTCTTGGATTGTCCCATTCGCTTGGTATTGCTCCACCAAGAAATTGTCAACATATGCTTCATCATTCCCCTTCAATATAAATCTTTGAGGGCATGAAGGTGGAGGAATTTCAAGCAAGGTCAAATTCTCCCTAGAACTTTCGCCAGCTTGAGTTAATTTGATCAACTCATCAACAACGAATTCTTCTTCCTTCAAAGGTATCAACTCAGCTTTCGCTTCTTCGTAATATTCAACGAATATTTCTTCGAATGGTTGCTCAGGATTCGCTCGGGCGAACATTTCCTTCACCTTGGATTCATCTTGAATGCCTTCCTCGATCACTTCATCATTTTCCAATATGTATGTGAGAAATTGTTTCAACTGACCGAACGTTTCTTCCTTGTTGGGCATTCCCTTAACAAGAAATTGTTCGGCTTGATGGAATTTCTCAAACTCTTCTGCTGGTTCGCATTCATAATAGCTCATCAGCTGAGGTTCGCATATATTGCTTCGTTAAACTCCTTCGTTGGTCAACAACATTCGTTGGATTTGGATGGTATTGTCCATTTTAGCGATGCTTGTTCTAAGAAGCTCTTCTAACAATTGATCAGGAGTCTGTTCAAACATAGGTTGTTCGTGGTATGCGAACTATGCGTAGTCGCTAGTGGCGAACTCATGAATAAAGTCTTGATGGGTTTGAGCGATGAAGGCATCTTCGGCGAAGGCTTTGCTATATAAGTTCTCCAATGGGCTCCATTCGTTAGGAGCGAAATAAAGATTCGCTTGATCGAATTCTTATTGAGATTGATGTTGAATGCCAAAGTCAAATGGATTGTTTACTCTTTCGTAAGCACATTCCTTTTGTTGGTTGCTTCGATGTATTGCATTTTGCAAGATCTCATCTATTGTCAAGTCCGGATTTGCATGACTCTCTTCGCACATGTGGCTGTCTCCATAAAAAGTTTGACTCTGAAAGTTCGTTGAATAATTCTCTTATTTCCAAGCGATTTCATCACTTTGTTCATCCCAATAAGGGCTCGCTTAGGCGAAGTGTGGCATAGCAAAATTCTACTCTTCGTAATTCGGGTTTGGCGAAATGTTGTAATCCCATTGTTGATTCTGCTGAGCGAAACTCTCGTCGACATATTGATTACGGTAGGCGAAGTTATACAAGTTTCCTTGATAATTCTCCATCTTCCCAAATCTCCACCGAATTTGCTTGGCTCTAGCGAAATCAATCAACAAATTCCAACCTAAACAAAACACCTACAACAAAGGCAGAGATAAATTGCTAGCTCTTGAATTAAGCACTACTCTCAAAACTACACATAAACACTAATTTATCAACTAATCCCCGACAACGGCACCAAAAACTTGTTAGTGAAATTCACATCACACGATAGTCAATGCTAGTTTTGCTTAAGCAAAACTATTCTCTGAGGACGTGTCAATGCTAGTTTTGCTTAAGAAAAACTATTCTCTGATCTAGCAAAGGTGTGTGAATCTGTGCAAGTATACATAGTCATTGTTGTAGCAAGTTTTAATGTAAGTAAAAGTCATCTCCACAGAGATAGTGTTAAACTTATGCTCAAGCAAAATTAAGAGAGTTAGGTAACGAGTCATGTGGAATTGAAATACGATTAACCTAAGTGAAACAAATATGAAATAAACATCGGAAGGGGAAAAGGACTTTTCGGCTAGTTTTGTTTGGGCGAAACTTCACACTAAGAAACGAATGACTGTTGCTTCTCTTTGGCTCACTCGAGCTCTAAGAGCGGTTCTCTCGAACTCATAGTTTGGTTCTCTCGATCTCCTAGTTTGGTTCTCTCGAACTCAAACTCTCTTAAACTAAGCAAAACAGCACTAGGCGAACCTCATCTCTAAGTATTCAAATTACATGCAAGCGCTAACTTAGAAAAACCTAGTGTTACACATGCACATTCGCTCGATTTCATCCTTCTCTTGAAGGCGAAATAAAGTTAATACAACAGTTAGTGAAACATAGTATTTTAGGGTGAAACACAACATGCATAATAAATCACTTAGCCAAAGTTTCACTTAGGCGAAACTTTCCTACTCGCCTATTCCCTTCCAATGAACTGATTAGCTATTCATAATACGAAATAAAGACAAAACCATAGAAAGGCAATAAGTTATTTTCATTGAAAGTTTGTAAAATGTTCACTACAAAGTTATGCTAAAGCGAAGTAAAGAAAGCAATAAAAGAAGGAACAAGGGATAGAAGAAGCCCGATCGGAGATGTTTCTCAACAACTCTTCCTTGGCTCCAGCCAAACTCTGCAACTCCGGCTACAATACTCTTATGCTAGAGCTAAACTACGAAACACTAGAATTGCAAAAAAAAACTATGAACTACGGCTAAAACTAAGGAAATGGTGGTCGCTAAGTTATAACAGAGCTAAACTATGGCGGACGATCCTCTCGGATGCGACAAGCTTCAAATGGAAGGGAAGGCTCCTTTTATACACAAGCACCAAGCGACAACCTCTGAAGTGTGTTGGAGTTTGTCCTTGGGGACCACTGACACCTCTGCTCGCACGAACCGTTGTTGACTAGGGACCACTGTCAGTTCTGCTCCACAATCGTCTCTGCAAAAGCTGTCCAAGTTGGGACCACTTCTCTTGCTAGGATAAGTTTCGCTAGGGCGAAACTTTGTCAAGGTGTACACTTTGTTGAGCTTTAGTTCGTTGGCCTCTGGTTCGTTTGGCTTTGTTGAGACGAAGGGCTTAGCTTTGCTTCATTATGATGACAAGGTTCGCCTTGGCGAGATTCCTTCCTTTGCTTGAACTTCGTTTTGCTCCATCAAGTTTGTTGTAGACAACTTAAAGAAACATCAAATCTTTTAACACAATGTAATTGCACATAATCAAGCACTTTTGCTACAACCAAACTTCTAAAATGCATCCTACTCATAAAATCATAGGATCTTTCGCTTAAGCGAAACATTGTTACAAATGAGCAAAATTTCATATTAATTCCATTAAATATTAGCAAATTCATATCAAATTATATTCTATTTTCCTATTTTAACTCTCAATTCTTGAAATTTCATATTAATTTCATTAAATATTAGCAATTTCATACGAAATTTCATATTAATCCCATTTATTTAAATTAACATCACCAACAAATCTCCACCTTGATGCTAATTGATCCAAACGCCAAATGAAAAGCTTCTGCTTCTTCGACAATTTTAAATAGTTTAGAAATTGCAAACACCAACCAAACTCAAGTAATGCTTGAATTTGTTTAGTCGAAGAGATTTAGTCATCATATCAGATAACGAAGGTGTATAAACTGCTACACCACCAAGAACCGTAGAACCTTGTAATGCATAAAGATTGACATAAGTTTTTTGTCATTTCATAACTGCCAAACTACATTTTCTAACTTTCAAAGCTCCACCTTCACTCATGTATGATAGGCTAAATAGTAGCACTATTTAGGCCTTCATTAACTCGCATTCTACCCGAGTAAATGAAATAATAAGTCACAATTGCAATTAGAGTCTGCACATTTGTAACGGCCCGGAAAGTCGAACCGTTACCTAAGAGTTTGAAAAGTAACCTAAAGTGAAAAGTCTTTGGAATTCGT
>JBBMEF010048454.1:0-13060 GCA_037832685.1 Sicyos baderoa
TGCAAATATTTTCAAAAAGTTGCTATTTACTCAATTTTTTTATCTTATTGTAATATACATGCAAATTCCCCTTAAATAAATGAAGAAACAAAAAGATTTTCATTTTTGTGGCAAAATCTTTTATTTATTGGTCTTTATTTTTTTTTCTTATAAGGAGTCTTTCTCCCGTCCAAGAAGACCTTGGTTGCACACTTCTGTATATAAAAAATATTATAGTTCTCTCAAAATAAAGAATACACAAATTTTCGAAAATGTATCGATACATTCTAGAGAATGATCTCTCTCTCTCTCTCTCTTCCTGAAAAACACGTTTTTGTATGACAGCGACAATTGCAACACTTCAATCTTCAATTTTTACAGAAGCTGCTTTAACTCAAATTGTTCTTACGATCTATGTCTTAGCTGTTGTAAAGAGCTGAGGGAAAGTTTCCATTCTGAAGGTAGTAAAGAAAATATTTCAGTTTATAGAAATAAATTGTCTGGTTAACAACATCATGAGTGCATTAATGCGCTGGCAGGAAGAGAACACCAGTGGACATCCACATCTAAGAAATCTGTAGGTGGCATGGCATCAAGTTTCCAGGATTGGAGTGCCAATGTTGATGGTAGTATACCATGTCCTCCAAAACAACGTGGGGGTTGTGGGGTTGCAAATTTGGAGTTGAGACGTGCCCTTAAAGCTGATTGGGCTACGAAGTTAATAGAAGGAGCAGAGGGGCTTACTAGTGATTACAAAATACCTGATGATAGTTCTTCTGAAGTCTGTTCATCATGCTGCCATAACAGTAATGAAGTCAGACAAGCATCTTTCAGGGAAAGTAGTCTTGGCAACTTCTTATACTCCCCAAATGCTGTGGAAATAATGGATAAAGATGCTAACCATTTTCAAAGGCACTGGACGAAGGGTGAACCTGTTATTGTCAGAAATGTTCTTGACAAAACATCAGGTCTTAGTTGGGAACCCATGGTTATGTGGAGAGCTTTCAGGCAAACAGGTTCAAATGTCAAGTTCAAAGAGGAGACAAGCAGTGTGAAGGCCATTGATTGCTTTGATTGGTGTGAGGTTAGTTATCAAATTGCATTCTAGTTATAATCTTACTAAGTATAATTTTATTATATCCTCCCAATTCCTGGCAGTAAATGTCGATGGCATGTCATTATTTGTAGGTTGTGATCAATATCCACCAATTTTTTGTGGGTTACTTGGAAGGCCGTATGCACAGAAATGGATGGCCGGAAGTGTTAAAACTGAAGGATTGGCCTTCATCAACTTCATTTGAGGAGCGTTTGCCTAGGCATTGTGCTGAATTTATTGCAGCCCTTCCTTACAGCGACTATACCCACCCAAAATATGGTCTTCTGAACCTTGCTACCAAACTTCCTGAAGGCTCACTGAAGCCTGATATGGGACCTAAAACTTATATTGCCTATGGATTCCAGGAGGAGCTGAGTAGAGGTGACTCTGTAACAAAGCTTCACTGTGATATGTCAGATGCGGTAATTTTTGTCTTTTCATTGCAGCTATATATTTTTCCACCTTCTTATAGGTTTTTTCCTGCTTATTTTGTTGATAAGCCACATACACACATTAAAAGGGAAAAATAACTTACTTTTGCATACGAGTGCTACTGGTGGATTTGGGAAGCCCGTAGCTTCTTCTTGTACACTTCAAAGAATTAGTTTATTTTGTAGAAATAAATATCAAGCATATGGGCTATTGTGTACTAGTACTAGAAACACGGATTGTTAGTTTATCAAGTTGCATGGAAAAAGCGTGGGGGAGGAATTCTTTAAATAGTGCACTTCCTTTGTACCCCTTCACTATTTATACGTTAATCTGAAAGAATTATGGTATGTAATTAATTGATGGGTGACTGTTAGACTAATAAATGGACGAACATACCTCCCGTGTCTCCATTCCTTCGATGTCTTCCGGTGCCTGGCTTAGGGACGGGCGTGGTTACCCTTGTTTCAAAAAAAAAAAAAATGGACGAACATGAGATGTTTAACTAACATCTCATTGTTTATGAGCTTGCTAGTCCGATTTTAAATTTCAAGTGTTTAATCTGGTTATATATTGGAAAATATTATACTGTATCTCCAAACATTTCAATCTGTCCTGATAATGTTTATTATTGCATCTTATCTCTTTTCTCTGTGGTGCTTATCGTTACAATAATTTTGTTCAAGGTAAATGTACTTACTCATACAAGTAAGGTTAATATTAAGCCATGGCAACGCAACATCATTGAAAAGAGGCAAAAAAAGTTTGCTGCTGAAGATCGTTCAGAACTATATGGTGGAATAAAAAGTACATGTTATGAGACAAAAATGCATTCTGAATGTAAAGAAAATCAAGTTGCAGGTCAGAAATCATGTTTGATAGGTTTAGATGCAGCTTTTGAAAAAGTAGTTACTAAACCTGTGAAATGTCCAAATATGTATCCATCTAAACCTGTGAAAAAACCATTAGGAGAATCAAAGCCCCAGAGCAGAGAACAATTTGACGAACATGAGTTTACCTCATTTAGTCTACCAGATGTTACAAGGAACTCATCTGTAGACATGTTCAGTACTGGTGCTTCGGCTAATCTCTTTTGTCCAAATGGACCTAAGACTGCTCAGAAAGAAATTATTGGCTGTGCACCCAGTCAGCAATGTAGTCAATCTTCTAACGGTACAAGTAAAATCTGTAATGAAGAATACGATTCAGAAAAAGCCTCAGGGTGCAATGAAGTTAATGATATAAGATCGAAAGATTCAATTATGGACGGGGCAGATAGTCATCTAGAAAGTGAAGAAGAAATGGAGATTGCTATGGGTGGAGCCGTTTGGGATATTTTCCGTAGGCAGGATGTTCCTAAGATAGTCAAGTACTTAGAAAAGCACCAGAAGGAATTTCGTCATATAAAGTGTAAACCTGTAAATTCTGTAAGTACTTGCTCTGCTTAGTGTCAGGTTCATAAAATGCTTTTTCTGGAGATGGAATGCATTCATGTTTGTTCTATCTACAGCTTGTTCATCCAATTCACGATCAGAGTGTTTTCCTTAATGCAAAACACAAGAAGCAACTGAAGAAGGAGTTCGGTACTTGTTCTTTCCTTATCCCCACTGCTCTGCCGTGTGGCAGCTACTGATATATTGGCTTGAGTAGTTATTTTTTATTTTGTATTTATTTATTTATCATTATTATTATTTTTTATTGGCTTGAGTAGTTATTTTAATTTCTATACCTATATTTCTCAAAAAAAAAATAAAATTCTATACCTATATGTAGGCGTTGAACCCTGGACATTTGAGCAGTTCATTGGTGAGGCAGTTTTCATTCCTGCAGGATGCCCCCATCAAGTGCGAAATAGACAAGTATTGACTACCTACCATCTTTTAAAATTCTAACCAATATTTTGTTGTGATTTACTTTTGCTTGATAGTCAATTAAAGTAAATTAAAAAGGCCAAGAGAAAAGTTGGAATGAATAAAAAGATAAGACCTTTGTTGTGATTTCTACCATTTTTCTATCAATTTCCTGGGTTCACAACCCTTCTCCTTTTTAAGATTATAGTCTTACTAAGCTCTTATCTCTTTGGAGAAGTTTTTTGTAACTGTGGATAGGACTTTCTCTTGCAACTTTTCATTAAAGTTTTCTGTTTCCTATAAAAAAAATAAAGATATTCTTTTATAAAAATGACTTTAGAACTTTGGTGATTCAATTGGACTTCCAGTTATGTATTTTCCATGAATCTCATATTTTTGGTTTCCTTTAACTATTGTTTTCATCTTTTGTTTAATTCTACATGTTTCAACTACTTCAGTCATGCATAAAAGTGGCTATGGACTTTGTATCTCCGGAAAGCGTGGAAGAATGCGTTCGGTTAACAGAGGAGTTCCGTTTACTTCCAAAAAACCATAGAGCGAAGGAAGACAAATTGGAGGTACCTTTATTTTCCATAATTTAATTTCCCATTTCTGACAACTTGGTTGTACCTTTTTCTAAGAGAGGCTTGCATTTGAATTCATGCTGTTTATTTGAGGGTACTCGTACTCCCATGAAGAGATTTCACTCAAACAAAGTTTATAACCATGCGTCTTTAGTTATTTGCATTTTTTCTTCTTTGGTAGCTTAAAAAGATGACACTCTATGCTGCAAGTTCAGCTATCAGAGAGATCAGGGAACTGCTGTTAAAGCTTGACTGAGGTTTGTTTCATTCTTGATGGTGTCTGTGATATTGATTCTTGAAATTGTTATTTGATATAATGATTTTAACATCTTGGTCTTGAAATAAGTTTCAAAAATCCTTCAAATATCTCTTTGGTTAACGTGGGGAACTATGGACACTTCAGTCCTCCCAATTACCAGCCACATATTCACTTGACAAAATTACTTGCAGTGTGGGTAGCTTGTCATTATGATAATCTTCCGAAAAAGTGAGGATACAAACACCTATGTAGCAACTTTGAAGTCGGCTATTCCTTATTCAAGAAGTTGAGGAGGGCTGAAAATAGCAATCTAATGTTTTAGCTAATGAATTAATTAGGAAAAAAAATTCCTTCTCTATTAGACAACAAAAGAAATGTGGATGCTGACATAAAAGACCTTCTCTAACTTATGAACACCTCTGAATCTTAGTGTTTTCAAAGCTCTAGGCACAATGCAAGGCGACACTCTCTTTGATTGCCTCATGACAAGAGGCAACAAAGAGGCAAGGTCCTAGTAACAAAGAGGCAATGTCCTAGTAAAACGAGGTGCAACAAATAAATGCATGATTAAATACTATATTCAGAACATAAATTACTATAGAAAATATATTCTTATTTCTATAAATTTTCAAATCCTTACCGAATAATGTTAAAAATTACAAATTAAATGGATAATAACCATACAAATTATGTTATTATTAGATATACTAATACGATACGAACAAAATTATTATTAGTATAAAAAATTCAAGTTAACAAAAAGAAAACTAAGATTCTACCTGAATACAAATTTATAAACAATTAAAAAAATATTTATATATAAATATTTTTGCAATAACAATTAAACGGATCTAGTGCCCTTAAATAAAGACTTTTTCATATTTGTTGGGCTACTTCATGTACTCTAGGTTATTTCGTAGGTATTAAGTTAGCTTATTAAAAAATATTGACAAGGCGCACGCCTTTGCCTGAGGTGAAGGCAACGTCAGGCGCAAAATGGCGAGGAAAGGCGAGGCCTTGTTAAAGATGCTTGCCTTTGCTTCTTTAGAGGCACACTACCCTCTATGCGCATGGCTTGTGGCCATAGACGAGAAAAGGCGATAGCCTTGGAACACTGGACAATCTGAAGGAGAATGGAGGCTTCACAATTAACGACAAGGGAATTTCAGCCTTTGCTTTTTTAGAGGCGCAATATCCTCTATGCGCATTGCCTGTGGCTGTGGCCATAGGCGAGGAAAGGCGATAGCCTTGAAACACTGTTGAATCTGCAAGATAACGGAGGCTTCACGATTATTGACAAGGGAATTGCAGCCTTTTTACAAGTCGTGGTCACAAGTTGATCTTTGTGTGAGTAGTGAATGGGAATGCTCAAATGATGGTGCGAGGGACAAAAAGATCATGGAAAACAATATGAAGTGTTCTCGAGGCATAATAAAAACTAGATGAGATTTGGTAGAGATCTTGACCGTCAATCCTCTACCTAAAATTAGAGAAGTATTGGTCGAAGTTAGCAGAGAAGAGTTGAAGAAAATTAATGTTGGGGACTTCCTTTGTTTTGTTAACTATAGATATTTAGCTTAGTTTCTTGAACCTCTTTTCAATATGGAGCTAAAAAACTGCCAATATGGTGGTGTAGATATTGCAAGAAAACCAATCACACCGAGGAAAGTTGTTAGGGGAAATCCATGGCAAACCAACCAATTGGGAATCCAGTGGCAAATACTCCCGCAGAAGAAACAGTAAGACAAAGCAAAAGCAAATTGTTCACTAAAGGGTTGACCCACAAAAACTCAATTGGACAAGCTGCTTCCAACTACCACTACTAATGACCATATTGTCTCGTTGTGCAGAAAGGTAGACTTCTTTAACACTCTTCGGAAAAAAATAGAATATGGAAATTCATGGAATAGGCTCTATCATGCCAGATCATATGATAGATGATGTGTTGTTTTTAAATAATTAAAGATTAGTCCCGAAGGGGGTGGTGTTGTGGTCAACTGGTCGAAGGCTTGGGTTTTGAAGGTATGCTCCCTTCAAGGTCCTAGGTTCAAGACTCATCTGTGACACTAATTTGTAGATACTTCCCGTGTCTCTATTCCTTTGAGGTCTTCTGGTGTTTGGCCTAGGGACAATGTGGTTACCCCCGGGTATAGTGAGTGAAACTCCGATTTCCCGGTTTCAAAAATAAAATAAAATTAAAGATTAGTTTAATTACAAAGTTGGCTCGTTTTCGTTCTGGTGATTTAAACCTTTAAACTTGGTTCCTCTTATTTGGGTTAGTTTCATTTGGTTACCTATGGTTTCAAAGTTTCAATTTAATCAATTTACCGTACCAAAATTGGTCCATGTTGCGGTTATCATGTTACATACACGACTTGTCTTTTTATCCGCAAACTGATTGAAGGTTATCAACTAAAAGTTGATTGATGGTTATCAACTAAAAATTGATAACCGCTTAATTTCTTGGAGCAATATCAATAGCAATCGTATCAGAATTGTTGATGCAAAACTGCAAGAGATGTCTAGCTACACCAGATAGTTGGGTTCTCTTCGAAAAAAAGACCATGAATCTTGGATTTGAAATCCAAGCTTGAGGCGACTAAGTATCAGAGAATATGAGGTTCCACCTTAAAACCAATTGGCAATGAGGGGAGTAACCCATATCTCTTTTATATTGATGTTGGACTCTCCCACTTTCCAATGTGGGACATTTGTGAGATCCTAACATGCCCCTTCAAGATGGTGCCTCTTTTGGGCTCACCAATTTTACATCAGATCTCAATTTCATTTTTATTGGACCGATACCTGTTTGGGCTTTATGGGCTCTGATACCATATTGAGTTGTGTTAAACCACCAATCAATCCAAAAGCCTAAGCTGATGGATTGGAGTAAATTTAATTATATCAACCAACACTCCCCCTCACTTGTGGACTTTGAAATTTGAGAAATGCCCTGAAAGTGAATTTAATTTTAACAGGGGAGAAAATGACTTGGCAGGGATTCAAACTCATGACCTCTTGCTCTGATACCATGTTGAGTTGTGTTAAACCACCAATCAATCCAAAAGTCTAAGCTGATGGATTGAGGTAATTTTAATTATATCAACCAACACTCCCCCTCACTTGTGGGCTCTGAAATTTGAGAAATGCCCTACAAGTGGAATTTAATTTTAATTGGGGAGGAAACGACTTGGCAGGGATTCAAACTCATGACCTCCTGCTTTGATACCATGTTAGAGAATATGGGGTTCCACCTCAAAACCAGTTGGCAATGAGGGGAGTAACCTATATCTCTTTTATATTGATGTTGGACTCTCTCACTTTCCAATGTGGGACATTTGTGAGATCCTAACACTAAGAAAGGGGTCTAGAGCTCAAAGAATATTTCCCGAAAATCAAGATTTTAATCGATCCCGCTGGGAGCTGCTGGTAAGCCAATTTCTACAATGATGAACCTGTTGGCTTCTCAATCCTAGTTTGCTTTCATGACCTCATGTTGTTAGTCGAGTCACGAGTGTATTGAATAAACGAATGATCTGAATCAACAAATCACAGGAAGTTTCTTGAGAAAATTCCTGTCTCTTAATCATTGACTTGGGTTCATCTCATCTCAAAGTATAGTCATTAAAGCTTCCTACCACCCAAATGTTTTTGTTCTTCACTAGTTCTCTAAAATTCAGGTGCCAGAAAGGTAGTGTCCAACTAGTAATAGGAATACCATGAAGGGTTAAGATGTATAGTTTATTACCTTGCAATTAAATAATTTACCTTTTTTGCTTTCTTTAGTAGTTTGTTTGTTATGATGACTTATTGTTGAAAGATGAAACTCGAATTCTTCATTTAATAATGAACTCAACTATAGGTTTAAATAGACTTCAAAGGATGATTATAAAAGGGGAAATATAATACTAATTATAAAAGAAAAAGATACATAACCATAAAAGAAAAAGATAATACCTAATCATAAAAGAAAAATATAGAAAATAATATTTAATCTAATCATAAAAGGAAAATAATTAAGATGATAAAATATAACCATAAACCAACACATTGTTAGGATCTCACAAATGTCTCACAAATGTCCCACATTGGAAAGTGGGAGAGTCCAACATTAATATAAAAGAGATATGGGTTACTCTCCTCATTGCCAATTGGTTTTGAGATGGAACCTCATATTCTCTCACACACATTAATACTAATGACGCCAAAGATCTTACACGACTAACTTGCGTTGTTATTCTTGCAGCACAACTTGAATTGATAGTGGCTTGGAAGAACTTGAAGATGAAAGCTTCTTAGTTACTCAAATATGGATGTGAAGTGATCGGATGGACCATGTTCGAACACCATTTTAATGGACAGGTTTGATAAAAAAAATCTCGGTGGCTTCTCTACTAAAATAGCATCTTATACATAGAAGAAATTGATGGAACTCTACATATTACCCTGAAATTTAGAGTTTAGTTAAGGAAAATTTTTATGAGGGGAAAAAAACTCATCACCTAGGGGAAATAGCAATAGTGGTGAATAATCTACAAAATAAATAAGTAGAAGTGTGGTTAGACAAGAAGGCTTTTTTGGCATAAAAATGTCACAGGGAATGTGGAGGCTTTTCTTCTTAGGATACATGAAGCAGTTTATGTACATTTTTCTCGAGGCCCCTTAAGCTTAGATTGAATATGCATATGCTGATTAGTGATTGTCCAAACTTGTTCAATTTCAGTGAGGGTAGAGATACAAGTGGATTGCATACGAGCCTACTTCTAATTTAGTTTGGTTTAGTTTTCTCGTTAATCTCAATAATGATTAGTTATTGTCTGATTGTATTAAGATTAAATAGTGTTAGTTGTATCCCTATGAACAACAACATTCTGAAAGTTGTAATGATTTCAGTTTATGTAATCTTTTGAGTTATGGACTGAATTTTGCAATTACATTGTTTCTTCTCTTGGGTAGTAAATGTGGGAATATTGAATGAATCTTGATGGTTCTGATAGATTGAAATTCCTTTACTGGGAACTGGAGCTACTTTTGTTCAATTATCAAGGGGGGTATGGTCTTGGGGAGATATTATATTTTGGTTTTGGAGCTTTGTTTCCTAAAGTAATTTGATGAATCAATTACCTTTTTTGTATGGTCTTTACTTTTTCACTTTATATTTTTGTTCAATGGACTGTCAGTTGTGTAGCGGGCCACGTTCCTGGCAATTGCATTGGCATTGCACCTCTTTTCAGTTTTTCCCTTTCGCAGGTAATATCACTTTTATTGATATGAAAGCTTGATTTGTTGTGAGGTGTTTGGATAGAGGGGTTTGGAGAGGGTGGTCCAACCTCACAGATGCAAAATTGAGAATTCTACAAATACATAATTAAACAAAAATTTATTTTCTTTAAACTTCTCATAATCATCTAAATTCTTCATAACTACCTTTCAAAACTTATCTATCCAAATATATCCATTCATGACTTTATTATTGTTATTTTCTGAATTCAAAATTGAAGTTTGGGGTTTTAAAAAAACCAAAGGATAAATACGGATGTGATCACCGATCAAAAGTATGTTTCTTTTCAATTTTCAGTTGAAGAATAAATGCTATTATTAAATGCTCTTCCAAGCGGTCGTCAAAGGCGTTGGCCGAGACTCAAGGTCTCGAATTAAGAATTCGATCAGAATTTTATCTTTAACATTTTAATAATATATATATATATATTTTTTTTTGAAAAGAATAATATTTACTTTTAGTTACCTCAAATACCTGTAATTTTCCAAGATAATTGAGCTCGGCATTTAAAAAAAATTGAAATAAAAAGCAAAAATACAATACAACTTTAATTAAGTCGTAATTGGTCCCACTAAGAAATACATGTGAACTTTGACCAAACATTGCCACCATCTTATTCTATGTATCGGCATTCAGCGGTGATCCCAAGATTCGAGAAAAAATTCGTCAACAATTAGCCCTCCATCTTTATTTAATTTTCATCATTTTACCATATAAACTAAGACTATACCGTGTTCAAAAACTAGATTACTCAATTTCAATGTATGATATATTTATCATAGTATATCACATTATTGTCCATAAGCATCAATCAATTATTATCCTAATTAAAGATCGATAATTTGATGCTTACATCCATAATCTTTTAACTAAAAGAATCCATTAGGGGGAAGTTTTGCTGTGATTTTGTAGATTGGAAAAATTATTGAGCTTTGTGGGTATTTACTTTCCAAGTTGTGTTGGATAGATAAATCTTTTAATGCATGGAAGACAAGAGCAAGAATGGCATGACTTCATGACCTAATTTCCCAAGTTTTTGTCTCATCTTGCTTTATAATGTTTGGTAAAGCCCGTATCAATGAATTCATGGGTATCTCATCACTTTTCGGAGTAATATCACTTCTACAAGTTCATTGATCTTGAACCCTATAACTTTAGCGCCGATGTTTAAACATATGTAAATTTATTAACATGAAAATTTAAATTTATGTAGTCACCAACTAGACTTTTTTTTTAGTCTAAATATAAGTTACACAAATCTAAGTTTTCTAATGCTTGATAGACTTTTTTTTCTATTTCAATTCAACATGAAGTGAAGAGAACTATACATTTGGGAGGTTTGGTATGAGTTGGAATGTGAATTCCAGATCAATGTTTGATTTTTTGTATTGTTGTGGAGTTCGGAATTGGATTCCAAACCAACCCATTCCATTACAACGAACCAAACGCGGCCTAATCTTGTTGTTTGTAATTGATGAAAACTAAATAAAATGAAAGTTAAATATCGATAAATGATATAATTTTTTTATACAATTAAATCCATAGCCAATTTAAATTGTTACTTCCACCCGGAGTTTATTATTATTATTTTTTTTGAGAAAACTTCCACCAGGTTAATATGGTAAAAAGAAAAAAAAAAGAACTTCTAACAGATTTAAATAGTTAACGATTAAGAATATAATATTTTTTTGAAATCAGAATAAGAACTATAATTACATTTTAAAAATATTATGAAAAAACTTTATGTAATTTAATTATATATAAAAAAGAAATTAAGAAGCCGAGTCCCAAGAAGGTGCCGGAGCTGTGGACTTTAATTTGGTATCCTTCTTTTTTATTTATAGTCTCTCAGTTCTGCAGAAGCTGAACTCCTCCATCTTCCTCTCAACAATGGAGCCCAAACCCAAAAGCAGTGCATTCCCCTTTATCTTCCTCTTCCTTCTCACTCTTCTCTCTTCCTCCACCGCCTTCTCCCACTTCCAAACCCTTATTCCCAGACCTCTCCCGCCCACCCCTTCCCTCTTCTCGCCGGAATCGGAACCCGCCTCCGATCCCGACTCCGGCATGGAGCTGCAGCTTCACCATTTGGACGCCCTGTCTCTTAACCGGACTCCAGAGCAACTCTTCCACCTCCGCCTTCACAGAGACGCCCTCCGAGTCAACAAGCTGACTTCACTCGCTGCCGATTCTCGGAATCGGACCGGCTTCAGCAGCTCGGTGATCTCCGGACTCGCTCAGGGTAGCGGCGAGTACTTCACGCGCATCGGCGTCGGAACCCCGCCCAGGTATGTCTACATGGTGCTTGACACCGGCAGCGACATCGTTTGGCTACAGTGCGCTCCCTGTAAGAGCTGCTACTCTCAGACCGACCCGGTTTTCAACCCGGTTAACTCCGGATCCTTCGCCAAGGTTCTCTGCCGGACGCCGCTGTGCGGCCGCCTCGAATCTCCGGGCTGCAACCAGAAGCAGACGTGTCTCTACCAGGTTTCTTACGGCGACGGTTCTTTTACCACCGGAGAGTTCGTCACCGAAACCCTAACTTTCCGTCGGACGAAAGTGGAGCGCGTAGCCCTAGGATGCGGCCACGATAATGAGGGCTTGTTCGTTGGTGCGGCCGGGCTGTTAGGTCTCGGCCGGGGAGGGTTGTCATTTCCGTCACAAACCGGCCGGAGCTTCAATCAGAAATTCTCTTACTGCTTGGTGGACCGATCCGCCTCTTCCAAACCGTCCTCCGTCGTCTTCGGCGACTCCGCTGTGTCGCGAACTGCTAAGTTCACTCCTCTTCTCAAGAACCCTAGGTTGGATACGTTTTACTACGTTGAACTGTTGGGCTTCAGTGTTGGAGGTACGCCGGTATCCGGCATCTCCGCTGCACATTTCAAGCTCGATCCGACCGGTAATGGCGGAGTCATTATTGATTGTGGTACTTCCGTAACTCGATTGAACCGACCGGCATACATTGCTCTTCGCGACGCTTTCCGTGGCGGAGCGTTGAGTTTGAAATCGGCGCCGGAGTTTTCTCTCTTCGATACTTGCTACGATCTGTCCGGGTTGACGACGGTAAAAGTTCCGACGGTGGTGCTGCATTTCAGAGGCGCTGACGTGTCGCTACCTGCGTCGAATTATCTCATCCCGGTGGACGACAACGGCCGATTCTGCTTCGCCTTCGCCGGAACTACTAGTGGGCTGTCGATCATCGGCAACATTCAGCAGCAAGGATTCCGGGTCGTGTACGATTTGGCGGGCTCTCGGGTCGGATTTTCATCTCGTGGTTGCGCTTGATTCGACGGACCGTCGTATGCGGTGGCCGGGTTAATTCCTCCGCCGCCGTCTGTCTTAAACCCTTTTCTCCCCTGTTTCAGACATTTGATGAAAAATATTTTAATCTATTTGCTGTAACAAAGAAAAAGGAGTCCACCACTTGAACGATGTCGTTTTAACGCTTACCATTTTATTTGACTTTTTTTTTTTCTGTAATGTCTCTCTTTGCCTTTTTATATGAGAAATTATAGTTACTAGACCTATTATGAAAACTAATTGCGGATTTAGGCACCTAAGTTTTTTTTTGCAAATTTGTATTTT
>JBBMEF010048495.1:0-13056 GCA_037832685.1 Sicyos baderoa
CGATCTACTATATATATATATATATATATATATATATATATATATATATATATATATGTTACACTGGTATATATGTCAATAAATCCTTAAGAATTGGTACCTCTCCAGAAACAGTGTTGGATGCCTTGTGTAGTTAAACCTGGTGATAGAAAAAAATTGTTATTATATATGCAATCATATGATAGGAGGTATATGTTATATTATTAACAAGAGGAGGTATATGTTCTATGAAGAACCTTTAAATATTGTTGGTATGGAGGTCCCAAAATAAACGGTACGCCTAGGAAGGTTCCATATCCAGTCCCTAGGAACCTCTATTGGGCTGAGGCTTGACTCGTGATCTGCAAATACCTGCAGAGGAAATATTCGTAGTTAGTTGTGGCACCAAGCCTTGAAGGAGAACATGATATCATGGTATACATCGTATTCAACTTTACCTCATTGACTTGAAAATAGGTACCATTCAGTGGAAAGCTTCCTCTCATTGCAGTTCGACATGGTATCTGTTATTATTATTATTTTGGGGTGGATTTGTTAGGGTTTAGTATACTAGGTATATATGAGCATAACCACTTATTTGACAAGACATGACTCACCAAAAGAGTTCCTCGAACCATGAAGGAGCTAGCTTCTCTGACGCTGTTGCACGAGAAGCACTCCTCCTCATGACACAATTGATGGTGTTCTTGATTGCAGCACTTATTTTCTGGTAGTTGGATGGAATTTGCTGTTTCACCTAAGTGACATTACAATAGAACGTATTAAGGAATCTGTGTAAACACATGTCAAAAGTAATACTCCATAATTTGTTGCCTTTGGTTAAGTCTTCTGTCCATGACCTAGAAAGAGATTTGTATTGCTTTGGAGGTATATCTACCTGGTGTCCATATAGCCAGAAGGTACGAGCTAGGATCATCTGGTTCTCTTCTATCCATTTTCAACTGTATTATGAGAAATACCCAATTGTTAGTTATGTAATGCTTCACATTCCTCATAAAAGAAAAAAAAAACACCCAGAAAGTAAGTAAATTTCTTCTTCTTTAGAGGTACTGAACACGGACCTTTTCAAGAAGAGGGTGGTCATCTGGAAGTTCATAGCTGCATGTGAAAAAAATTAGTACACGAAGTAGCAATATTCATCTGTCTCTTACTGCCTTCAATTTGCTTCCTAGTGATACTTGTACTGAATAAAAAAAAATTCTCCCTAGAGATGGCATCATCTATTTAGGAACTGGAAAGATCTTGATGATGATGAAGTTAAGGGTAGCAAATATTTTGCTTACACTTGGTGCTCTGTTCGCAGCCGGCTGAAATTCTTAAGCTTGGGCATGGGAATTGATGCAGCTTCTGGGGTTAGTGCAATTAAGGCTTTTGACATGTCACCTTCTTGAAGTTCCATGTTCTTTTGAACGTAGTTTTGTAAATTCAGCGAGAACTCCTCAATGTTTAGTTGTATTGTAGGAATTTCATCAGGATCTTCGTAGAAGGCATCCTCGATATCGCTGATTGTAGCTTGTGTGGTGCTTTCTTGCTCTGGTGATGCAGGTTCTTCAATAATTGGTATGCACGTACCAATTGCAGTATTTTCATCAGGTTGTTGACTTAGTTCTGAGGGCTTGATCTCTTCAGATGATATTGTTGAGGGAGGGAGAGACAACATTGGTTGTTGGTCAATTGTTCTGGTTTGGTTATCGTCAGGTTCTCTGCTTTCGGTAGTACTAACTATTCTTTTATCTTCTGGTGCTGGAAGTCCGAGCCTTGCACTGAATATGTAAAAAGTATGTCTATTAGTTTACCCACTTATCCATAATTACAGATTTCGTATCTATAAGAATTCCTACAAGAATTAAGTTTTAAAGTAGGGTCTCTGCCCTTATCATTCGATTTAGTGACATTTGGGGAGAATTTAACTCAAAATGGTTGTTATTAGCAAGCAACCATGATGAAATGACCTAGTGGTCAAGAGTGTCATTAACTAAGAGGCGATAGATTCAATTCACGATGACCATCTACCTAAAAATTAATTTCTTACTGTTTTCCTTGACATCTAAATATTTTAAGATTAGGTGGTATGTCCCGGGACAATAATCGAGGTGCGCGTAAGCTGGCTCGAACATTCATGAATATAAAAAAATTGTTGTTATTAGTTGGGCCTGAAATTGTGTTGCTTATGTGCACAGTCTCTCTCTTTCTTTCCAAAATGAGGTAAAAAAAAAAAGAGAGAGCGAGAAAGAAAGACTGCATGGACTAGGATAAAGATGACCAAACCTTGCAAATGCACTTGCAAAGTGCCTACATTCTCCTCTCATTGGACAAGCATTACAATTTGGTTTGCTTTTTGTACAAAAGACCTGTATCATGCAATTTTGTTAAGCACGTATATAAGTTGTTTTATGTTAGAACCAAAATTCAAGTAAAATTACCTTTCCAAACGTAATCAGTTGGTAGTGCAGCTCATACCTGCATCCAGATTTTATAGCCAAGTAGCAGCCATTTAGTTTGAATTCTCTTAATTTCCACAACCTAATGATTTTTTTTAAGGAAAGTGCATCCGTTTCTGGGTTTATAAGTAGAAAACATGCTTACAGCGTTCTTTGGTCAAGCTTGCAAAGCCGAGGCCAAAGATACTTCTGGATTGACTCCAGCACAGGGTACCTGGGAGGGGCAGCATGAAAAAGCTTCAAAGGGGAATAATTGCGTGGAAAGGATGTGCTCTCCATATAGGTCTGATATTCCTTTACTATATGTAATCCTACATTGTAATTTAGATTCCGTCTGATAACCATTTGATTTTTGTTTTTTTGAAATTTAAGCTTATTTTTGCTTAAGGGTTTCATATTTCCTCTCATGGAATACTTGAATCCTGATAAAATTCCAAAAACCAAGTCATTAATATTTTTTTTTGTAATTTTCAAATTTTTGTTTGATTTTTAAAACAGGTAAAATGTAGTTATCAAAGTTGTTATCAGATAGGACTTCAATAGTTATTTATTTGTAAAAGTGATCATAATTAAAAACCTCCTTGAAAGTTTAGCTCATGCTTATTTTAGAACTAATATTATCAACCGATCTGTAGGTAAAATTAACATTTATTTTCATTATATAATTTTTAATACTTGAAAAAAATAGTATTCTAGATTTTTTTTTTATATTATCATTACAATAATTAACTGTTGAAGTTTCGGTTTTCCATGGTCAAACTATTGATAAACTATGCTGATAGCCTGATATTAAAGTGGTAGAGTTTGAAATAACTTATAGCATTCATCAAAAGAAATACATTTAATTGCCTAAAAAAAGAAATACATTTAATAAATAATTTTCTTTATTTAAAATTGTAAACTTAAAATAATGGAAGACGGATTTCAAAATATTTTTCTCACATATCTTTCATATATAGTCAAGAAGTATGGGTTTCGCTACCAATGCTCGTCATACTCACAATTCTAGAAGATGCAGCTGTAGGGATTCTGGTAGTGGTTGAAGGGGTACCCATCCCAGTCGTACAGCTATACGTCCAACATTTGTGTCAACCTGTTTAAGGTACAAGTGATAATCATATATATGTTTTTATTTGATTTCATATTTCTTTGGCATCCAAATGTTGTAGGGTCAAGCGGTATTGTCCCGTGACATTAGTCGAAGTGCGCGCAAGCTGGCCCAAACAGTCACGGATATCAAAAAAAAAAATCAATACATATCATTTTGAACTTACTGGGAAGGCAAGATGATGAAGAGTAAGAAGCCGCACACACTCCACGCTTTTTAGTCCCAATCCTCTAATGCTTAGTAAATACTCTCTGCATATTTTTCATTTACGTATAAATCCCAATGTATAATCACGTGATTTTGGTGGGTGCAACATTTTCTGAAGTGTAGAAGTTAATATTCTCATTATTCCAGTTTCAATTTTAAGAATAATCTTACTTTGCTTTGTCTGGTGCAACATCTCTTAACCATTCGAGATCAATGCTCCCATGATCTTTCACCAATCGGTTTAGAAAAGCCTGTACAAATTACTCATCCAATACTCAACTAGTGTTAGGTAGTGATTAGAATTCAGATCATACTTTTAGAAATCAATCTTATATTGGTACCTTGATTCGTTCAGCAAGCATGTTGTTCATGCCCCGTTCTCTGATGGCCTGCGCAATTTCATTCACATCAGCACATCTTATAGCTTCCCAATCCAATGAGTCCATTGTATTTTCAGTCCTCTGTCGCGTCTTTCCATCAACTTCTGTCTGTTTTCGTAAGTGGTCCCAACTAACGTTATCTGCTTTTTTCTGTGCTCCTTGTTTTCTCTGAGATCTTGATGTTGTATTTTTCATCTCTTTGAACTCATTACTAAGTGAATGGTCATACTCCTTTGGATTTGACTGTGTTGCTATTCCTGTAGTATTTAGAGAAAAATTTGGTGGAATTTCATGGACATTATTTGTACATTCTGCTGGCGACTCAACATTTTGAGGGTCTTCGATCACACTGCCTTGAGACTGTAAGGTCAAACTTGGCTCCCGTGCATTGATGCTTAATTCACTACTAGATAATAGTGCTTCGTGGATATCTACTATGTGCCTTATTTCAACGTTAACATAATTGTCAGATTCTACCGTCAATGTACTTATTTCAGTATGAGAATCTTCATTCTTGTTCCGGAGATCATTAGAAGTTTGAACTCCATTGCACGTTTGACAGCAGTCAACCTCCAAGGATTCCAAGGTGTCATTTTGCTGCATTTGATAGCCACTCAAATGACTGATAGAATCTTTTATGGATATTTCCTGATCATCTGGTTGGAAAGTGTCATCCATTCCATTGTCACATTTCTTTCCTGCTAATTCGTTCTCTGTGGTGTTTTCTGATTGGTCAACGGGAGTACCATTAATAACATGAACATTTAGAGCACTTAGTTCAGCCATCTGAATAAACTCCCTTGATGATACGTCGAGGTGTGCCTCCTTGGTCCAACTTGGTAGATGTTCTGAGTTGCCTTCTGCGGATGGTTCAATGCTCTCACTAGTTTGAGAAATTGATGAATCCAAACATTCTTGAGATGAAAACACATCATATATTTCTCTCCCTCCTGAGAGACATGCTTGCATTGTGCTGGTTTCAGTCAACGATACTCCCCCAGAATTGGGGCATGTCTCAAGAATGTCATGAGATGAACTAAAACTTTTCTTTTCTGGCTCCTTGTTTGAGCTCCCACCCTCAACATTACTTCCGGAAGATTCAGTGTTGTCAACAATTATTTGTCCAGTTTTTTCCATTTCATTTTTCATCAAAGAGCCTTCATTTCTTTGCTGCTGCATTATCTGTCTGTTCAATTTCATGTCATCCTCTAAACTCAACATGCATGCTTCTGGTTCATCCAACTCTATAACTGGCTCTTGATAGCATGATTCTTGGTGACACTTTGGCGTAGGAGGAAAGCGTGCAGCAAGGGACATAAAGGCAGAGCTGCCAACCTCAAAGGAGTTAGTAAAAGAAAGGTGGGAGATAGAGATTACTTTGATTTACACTTAGCTCACACCATTTAACAATCTAGCTTACCTAGAAAGATGATCTGAGACATTTTGGGTCAGGAATACTCCAACCACGGAGTCCACAACTGATCCCTTCCATTTAGAGAAACGCCTATCCCCTGGAGAAAAGAAATTATGTTACTGTTTGGACTGGTTAGCAAAGTAGTTGATACAGCAAGGATGCATACTAGGCCTAGACTAATCCTTCATACAAGTTAACTTTTCATTTGGTTTTTTATATCCCCTAGGAACTTGTTTTCTGTTTAATCCACTCCGAAAGACATACAAGAAGATATGTCAGAACACAGGGCTTCTAAGCCTAGGAACTTGATTTCCTGTTTAATTCCTACAAGGTATGCAAAAGATGTCATTGCACTAGAAGCCTTTCTCTTACTCTCTTTCTCCATTCTTTCTGGTCTCTATTGATTTTTGTGAATTAATGTCATGCCCTACAAAATAAACCTAATTGTATAATCAGGTATTCAAATGTGAAGCTAAATCAACTTTGTTATTCATTTGGGGGGTGTTTGAGGCAAAGAGGTCAAATGGGGAGAATGGAAGGATGATAATTCTCTATGTTTGAGTCACCGAGAATCATTCTCCCCATCATCTTCTTTTATTCTACCAATAACTACTTTTTATTTTCCTCCTAACCAATTTTCATTAATAACTTTTTGTTCTCTCTATACTCACTATTTTATTCTCCCTAATTATTTTCTTCACTTCCAATACAAGTAATGGTTCTCCTCATAATTATTCTCTTCACTTTAAATGCATATAATCATTCTCATTCTCTTTGCTTAAACACCCCCTTGATTTCTACATGGAGTTTTAGAAGTGACTATTTGATTGTGGTTGGTTAAGAGTTGAATAATTTGTACGGTACCTTGAACAAGATGCATCCGTGCAATGAATGATTCTGCTCTTCCTCGAAATACCTTCCTCTCTTCTTCCCACCATTTGATCTTGTCTTCATCTGTTCCATCAATGCCTTCGCTGTTTATATTTTCCAGCAGAAGCTTCCATACTCTACCAGTCTCTTCATCAAGCTCGACTTTAGGCCGTGGCCGTCGTTTCTTTAAAGGATTAAATGGTACAATAGTTCCATCTTTTCCATAAACGACAATGGCATTGTGCACCTGATTTTGCATGTTATAGGGCACAAGTGCTTGCTCTATATATCCCAAATTGTTGTTTTCCCTGTTGATGTCTAAATGCTTTAACTGTTCAATTATGATATCAATTAAGCAAATTTGATTGCCATGTTCTGAAGCAGTGCCTGTAGAGATAAAGGAAAGGGAAAAAAATCAAAAGAATTTTTTTTAAATGGGTGAATATCTGAACATTGGGAAAGAAAGTTTTAATCCTGGTACCTGATGTTTTGGGAAAGAATTGATAAGAATTGAAGGGTACAAATCTGCAGTTCTGAAAATCTTTATTTTTATTGAGAAGTGCTGAATTTGAAAATTTCTTCTTGGTTCTTTTCTTCTTTGCTACTGCTGCATGCATTGTCTCAAATAGTCCATTTATGCATGTTCCAGACTTATTGATATTTGTTGCAGAACTGTCCAGGGAAGGTTGATCAGTAAGATCTATTGGCTGCTTCTCACTGTCACCAATTCTTGCTGGTGGAGGCAACTTAGAACGTCGTTTGGTTGTTCTGGGTCTCTTTTTTGTTCCCTCAGTCTGACCTAAAGCCACGATACCTCCATATGTTTGCAAATTATCCTGAAAGTGCTTTGCTTCATGCCCAGCTGCGGATTTACTTTTACGAGTATTAAACTGAGGCCCAGCTATCCAGGTGTTCGATTTTGATACCATGTGATCTCTCTGTGGATCATTGAAAGAGCATACACTTTCTGTCCTCATGAAATGTGTGGCTGCAGTTGCACTGGTAAATTCACTAGGGGAAACAGGGTTCTGCCCCTTCTCAGATCTTTTCTTTTTGTGAATGTGGGGAAAATGTAACAAGGCCATCGACTGATATGCAGATAATGTATTATAATGGCACCCTGCTAAATTTATGCTCCTAGTATCTGCTTGTTTCATGGCCTGAGAACGTTTTCTCAGGCTACAAGTTGCTTGCTTTCTTGCAGTCAAAGTGGGGTTCTTGCAGAACATAAGACCGTTTGAACTTCCTGGTAACGATGGATTACCATCATTGAACATGGTTACTTCTTCAGAATTGGAAATTACTTTACCATTTTGTTCTGAGTTCTCCATTTGGTTGTTTAAAGGCAGTCTTCTCTCAGTAGAATTATGTTCAGCTGAAATTTCAGTTGGTGGGACTTGTTTTTCAGGCAGAGACTCATAGCCTTTTGGCGTTTGATTCGCCGCGGACCAATTTGGATCAGTGGAAGAGCCTACTTCTTCAAGCCTCACTTCTTCTAGTCCTGTAGTTGATTGGATGGTCTGAGTGAGTGAATCTTGTTCCAGTGGGCCTGTATCGAAGAATCCCTCTGTTTGCCCCTGAGAATCAAAATTTATGGCCCTCCTGCACGACTTCCTTCTATGCTTGAGCATTTCTTGGTCGGAGGTTTCACCTATTACTTCTGTTGGGGGAGTTGCTGAAGGCTTCCCGAGTCCACTTTTCCTGCCACGCTTTCTTATACTTGGATTGGAACCAGGTGACTTCAAATTTGCTTTTGTTCTTTTGGTTTTTCCTTCAATTATGACCTTAGGTCTATGTTTTCTCCTTCTCTGCCTTGGTGCTGGTGTTTTATCCAGGTTAGCATTCATTACTTCCTTTCCATCTGGGGTACAGGTAGCAGTAATCGTTGACTGCACTGCAGGTTCGAGAAGTTCTTTATTTTCACTCCCGTTCTCCCCTTCAATTGTTATTGATGTATCACAGTTCTGGTTCTGTTCTCTCTCATCTCTGTTGTTCTCATTCGGTATCTGCTGTACTTCTGTCTCTCTATTTGTATATTTACTCTTGCCCATGTCTGGTGTAGGTGGTGCAAATTGGGAGGTCATTCTGATAGCAGCTGCATCTGACTTTGTCCCAAATGGAAAATTGAGATCATAATCGAACTGGCGATGGTCGGATGTTTCATCTGTAAATTGCAGGTACTCATTTCAGAACACTGGATGTCAACAACAAAGAACTAGTAGAAAATTTTCATATTATTCATCATTGATAAGAACGCATCAGAATTACATTCTTTCCCACATAGTACAAGTAGAAGAAATATGACCTTAAAACTAATTGAAGCGTGTAAATGAATTGAACAAACTAAATCAATCCCTTTTCTTCTAGACTAACACTTGTAATACTTTTGTTTTCTTTTAAATTACTAACACTTTTAATACTAATGCTTGTACTAAATGTTATTTAAGCATCACAATTATACCATATTTAAGAATCCCAAAAGTAAATGATTTTATTTAAATCAGTTGGACTTACACCCTGTGGCTTCAGGTATGCAGCTGCCACTGAGACGATCCTTCATAGAGCTAGAGCCCGAATCGAACAGATGGTTTGCATTTCTACCCAATGTAGCAGCACTGGCACCCGCAATTGCAGCATCTGCCAGTGCCATTAGCTGCAAAAAAGGAACGCCTCCTACTAATGCATCCATGGGATGTGGCGCTACTGTTCCATTATCATTACAGGTCACTTGGAATTGCCCAGCCTGAGCTGCTTCCCAGCCGTAAGAACCATTAGCTCCACCGTAACATGCAACTCCACTGCTGGTCTCGGCTTCGTTCTTGGAATTTGAGAAGAGTCTCTCCGATCCCAACCAGTATGGCCGTGGCTGATTCTGGTCCATCCTTTCATAGATCAGCTGCTGCGGCGGCGGTTTTGGTAAAATCGGCTTCATGGGTGTCGCCGGAATCCAAGAACCGCCTTGAACATGGGCCTTATTTCCGTCTGGTTGGCTGGAATCCATTTGATTGGTTTCCAGTTGCAGAAAAAACCCAGCTTCTCTTATCCCGGGTAAGGTACGCCTTCTTTTTCTTAATGTTATTCTCTGTTTGCTGTAAGAAAATTCTACAAGTTTAGTAATTTCATCGAGTCTCTTAGCACTGAGAACCCCAAAAAGTCAGCTTTTTGTTCCAGCTGAAACAGATCCCAGCTGAAAAATACAGTACAAAATTAGACTTGATGATTAAAAGCCCATCTGAGTTATAGATCTCCTCTGTAAAACCCTGCTGCCCTCTCATGGCAACATAAACATCAAACTTTCAAAGATCAAAGTAGAGAGAGAAAAATAAGAGAGAGAGAAAGTTCAATCCACAGCTTCAATGAAACATTGGAATAGATGAGGAAGATGGAAGGAAGAAAAAAAAAAAAAAAAAAAAAAAAAAAAAATCCCAATAAGCCACAATATTTACCCCTTCCCGTCCATTTCTAAATAAATTAAGCTGAAAAATTAGCATAGTTTCAGGCGAATAGTTACCGGTGGACTGGGTCAATATTGGCGAGATCTGAGTGGTAAGGCCGAGAAATCCTTATCTTCTTCCTTCAACCCTTCACTCTCGTTAGCTCTGTAAGGGAAGAATTGAAAGGGAAACCCAAACAAAAAGATCGAGGGTTTTATAAATCTGCAGATTTCTTTGATGGCCATCCTCACCATCTTTTGAAAAGTTTCAGTACCGTATCAGGAGCTGTACATTAATTCTTTTGTTCATGAAATTTTTTTTCATGCACGTTGATTAATTTACGTTCTTACAATTCTGATATATTAAAATATTCGATTTCGAATATTTTATAACTTTTTGTATGTATATATATATATATTTATTTATTGTGGTTAGAATTCGACCAGTATTATTTTGTCTTAAAAAAATATTTTTTTTTGGATGATATATATTTTTTCTTTTTTTTTTTTGATGAATTATTTTTAGGGGTATGTATAAGTTTTTTATTGGCGTAGGATGATGATTGGGGATGTGGAGTAAGATAGAAGCAAAGGGCGAAAGGGGCAAAACTGGAAATAGGATATAATTAACCACCACGGCGCGTTAAGCGTCGAGTTTGGGAACAAACACGTGAGCTAACGGAAAACCAAGAGGATGACGTGGCAACGTAGCATTGATATTTGGCACGTGTTAGGGAGTGAAAAAGTCGATGATAGGGTGGCCTGCTTTAACGGCAAAACTACGACGTCAGGGCTTTGGCGTTAAGACCGAGAAAGTGGTTTTCGGTTTACTCTCTTATTCAATCCACCATGACTTGACGGAACCGTCAGGGACGCTGTTACTGGTCCTATTTCTTTTTCTTTATTTTTTTTTTTAAAAAAGACTCGTCCTCATTTTTGTAGAAACCCCCGAAGAAAAATGACGAATTATACCCTAGGGTAAGTTTGGATGGAGAAAGATTCAGTTATATATATGTTTTTTGATATTCATGAATCTTTGAGTTAGTTTTTTCTGTAGGTTGACTAATGTCACGAGATATACGACATAATTGACATTCAAATACTAAGAAAATTGGTAAGAAATTAATTTTTAAGTAGGTGTTACCTTGGATTGAACTTATAATCTTATATATCCCACGTTTTCTTTGACTAATTGAGTCTCTTGATGGTTATTTTTGTATATGTTTTCAGCCCTTCTTTCTTCCAAATCCTCGTTATTTTCGCTCTTCTGAACTTTTCTCTCCATTCTTTTTCCATCTCTTACCTTCGACATATTCACCATTTTTTTCCTTTTTTGACAGAATATTTGGGTATAATTTTTTTTGATTTTGGGTACTGCGAATCTGGTGAAGTGAAGAGAAACTGGTTTGGGATTGAAGAGAAGTGCAGTGCATAGGACCATTTTTTACTCTTTTTTTCTTTGTAAAAGTAAATTGGACATTTAAAAGTTTATGGGACTTAATCATTACAGTTGAGAGACTAATTTGATAATCATTTAGTTTTTTATTTTTGGTTCTTGAAATTTAAATTTTCAATCAAATTTTCTACTTCCAGTTTCATATTTGTTATAATATATTCATATTTTTTATTTTTATTTCTGGTTCTTGAAATTTAAATTTATTTTCAATTAAATTTTCTACTTCCAGTTTCATATTTATTATAATATATTCATATATTTTTAAGAAAGTAGTGAATACTAACCCATTTTTAAATATATATATATATATATATATATATTTTTTATATAGTTTGGTTTGATTTCTACACAAGTGAAAGATAGACATTTAAGTAAGGGAAAACATATGGTAAAATAGATATTGTGAGTTTAAATTTCAAAAATAAAAAATAAAAAATTAAATAGTTATCAAATGAACGAAGTTAAATTTTAAAAGTTTATTGAAAAAAATGAAACATAAAAGTCCTAACGAAAAGGTTGAAATATACATACAATACATCCTGAACAAGTTTGATGGCGACATTCTTGCTCTTACTTAAATGGTTGATGCTACTATCAACTGAGTTTTGGAGGATTTGGCCAACAGAAGATTTACATCAAAAGCATGCAAATGTAAGTTAAAATTGCAACAATAAGTGACAAATATGTATACACGCTTCCTAGTCGTGAAAAGCAATTAAAAAAATACATAAATTAAAATAACATCAAATTCAACATTTTCACTCGATAACAATTCTATTCTTCTCTTGTTGATATAGCCTATTTAGATTGTCTGAGCATTCTTGTATCCATCTTTCTTCTTGATCGTTAATACTAGCTATTTGCGTTAGCTTATGGACAAGAGTATCTGTTTCCCAATTACACCATTTGTAAGAGATAAACTTGAAATTTTCTTTTTTTTTTTTGAAAAGACTTGAAATTTCTTGTTAAATGATGTGTTTCGTCAATAATTTGTCCAATCTCAAATGGGTTCTTCTAACCAAAAATTTAAAATTAATTGTGGAATTTTTTTAGTATAAAGTTGTTGCAGGGGCACAAACCCTACAAAAATGGTATAACTGTTCTCCTATAAATGAGAGCTAAATATCGATGGATCATGGTATTAAATTGGATTTTTACGAAAACCATCGAGCTATAAAGCTTAAAAATTGTGAATTCAATTTATAATAATTATGTACTTGATAATTAATTTTCTACCTGATTCTTTTTTTCTAATATATATATATATTTACATTTATCTTGAACCATTCTAATAGTATTAAGGAACAAACACTACAAGAAATTTAGTCTACGGCGACGGAGCATTTCGTCGCCATAGGCTTTGTTTTCCGTCCCCATAGGCTATGGCGACGAAAAACATTCCGTCGCGAGATTCGTCGCCAGATGTCCGTCGTCGCGATAGCCTATGGCGACGAAAATCTGGCTTCCGTCGCCATAGGGTATCTATGGCCACGGAAGGCTGGTCCGTCGCCATAGGCTATCTGTGGCGACGGAAGACTGTTCCGTGGCCATAGATACCTTATGGCGACGGAAGCCAGATTTCTGTCGCCATAGTTTCTGTAATTTTTTTTTTTGTATTAAAATTTACTATAATATTTCATCATAATTGATTCTCAAACATCACAATAAAGTCATAAATTTCAACAATTTATATATTTCATATATCATAATTGAAAAAGATCCATAATTCATTTAAATTCAAAATTTA
>JBBMEF010048516.1:0-13052 GCA_037832685.1 Sicyos baderoa
TATCACAAAATATGGTATTACAATTGTGGTGCTATAATTGTATTACAAAATATATGGTATGGTGTTACAAACTTTCTCAAAGAATGTTCATCATTATATAGGTACAAAAGTTGAACCTAATTAATACAGAATGTTCATCATTATATAGGTACAAAAGTTGAACCTAATTAATACCTCTAACTTATAACATTTAAAAACAAAACATATGAAAACTTAAAAGACATAATCCAATGAAGTTATAAAATCAAAAGAAACTTAAAACCAAAAACTTAAACAATATTAAATATAAAGAAACTTAAACCTTAAATAAAAAACTGAAAATTAATTAAAAGAAAAACTCAAACTTCAACATATATAAACTAATCTCCCCAAATATTGACTTGAAAAGTTAGTCTAGTCAATAAGTCAAATTCGTGGTTGAGTTTTAATAAGGTGAAGGCCTTGTGTTGAAATGTAATTTGATTACATGGGGTACCCCTTAAGGTGTGTTTGAGGATTGGATAAAAGAGTGGAGTGGTAGTTGATAGTAGTAAGAAGTGTTTAACTACTCGTTTGAGTATTGGGGTTAATAGTAGTGGAGTAATCAACTACTTGTTTGAGGATTGAGGTTGAGAGTACTTATTGATATAATTTATTTTTATTTTTATTTTTTTATGAAAATGTGGTTGAGAGAATTTTTTTTAATAAAGGTAGTAGAAATATATTTACTAGAAACTTGTAATAATATATTATTCTAGAAAATAAAGAAATGAAATTAATAGAATATAATGATTTTATTAAGCAAAAATAAATAAAATATATTATATAATAGTTACATTATTCGTTTCCTAACACATAATTAGAAGAAGAAGAATTTCCTAACTTCAAAAAATATATATTTTCTTTTCTTTTCTTACCTAACTTTATTAAATTTTGTTTCATATTTATATTATTTTTTAAAATATTAAATACGAAAAAATAAAATAACTAAAATGTCAATTTAGTCTATGTACTTTTAATTTTGTTTAATTTTGATTTTTTTACTTGTAAATATCAAATTTTAATATTTATAATGATAATACAACTAAAATTTAGTATTTGCTATTAATTTATTACTATATTTTCATTTGCAAATTTATTCTAATTAATTTGTTCATAATTTTAAAAATATGTTCACATTAAATTTTTTATTGAAAAAGTGAGATTTTTTATGAATTAAAATTATTATTAATTGATAATTTTTCATGAAATAATTCATTTTAAAAATTGAATTCTTAAAAGTAAAATTAAATTAGATTACAACCAAACTAACATGGTATTGATTTTTTCAATGAAGATAATTTTTTTATAGAAATAAATATTTTAATATTGATGTTAGTCGATATTAAAAGATATTTTTATAAGATTTAATGGGTGATTTGATAAAAAAGTTATTTTTTGAAAAAATAAAAATAAAGTTTGAAGAGTTGTTAAAGAGTTGATTGAAGAGGGGTTAAAGAGGGATTGTTTACTACTAAAAACAAACATACACTAAGGGGAGGCTCGTGGTATATTATTTTTTTTTTCTTTTTTTTTTTTTATGTGAGCTTATTACTATTGTTATTGTTTAATTTGGATTTTGTAGCTTTTTTTCAAACATAAAAATTACCCCCTTTGTCTTTTTTAGTTATATTACTTTTTTTTTTTTTACTTTGAATTACTAGAAACAAAACGTAAAATTCTTTTTTTCATGAGAATCAATTCTCTTATTTTTCTTACATTTTAAAGTTTAATTTATTTTTTAAAACTATTAATTTTGTTTAAAAACGTTGGGTGTTACATAATGTTTTTAATGCATATATATTACTTTTAAGGTATAGCTGGATTTTTCGGATCGTTATAATATGATAAGATTTCATGCATCATTTTATTTGAGATTTTATGAGGAATCAGACTGTTCATTGTAACCTCTTGATTATTAAATCATATATCATTCCAATTGGGCTTAATTTTTGGGTCACCTTTTTTGAAAAATTATACCAACTTTTTTTCAAAAAGTAATTACAAATTCTAAAGTTATTTGTATCCCATAATTATTAATACATTTTAATATTATATCATAAATTCTCATTCATTAATACTCATACTATATTATAAATAGGGGGTTTTGCATGAATAGTAAAAAAAATAAAAAAAATACCACCAATAACACTTTTTTGAAAATATTGCATGTATAGCAAAAAAAAAAAATGGAGCGTCCTTTTGTAAAATGACCAAAAAGCCTTTATAACAATTTTTAGTTGATTGTCTTCCATCAATTTTAAGTGATAGTCTTCAATCAATTTTAGTTGATAGTTTTCAATGCGTTTCAGTTGATAGCGTTCAATCAATTTTCACAAACAATTTTCTAAACTAATTCATTTGAGGCATGAAAAGGAAACGATATACTTACAAAAATCGAAAAGCCCACTTCAATCAATTTGTTAATGATTGTCTTTATCAGTTTATTATTGATTGACTCGATTAGTTTGCTAGTGATAGACTTTATTAGCTTTCTGGTGATTGGATCTATCATTTTTATAGTTATTGAATCTGTAACACCCCGAAAATATAAAGTAACTACAACCTCACACATCGGGAACCTGACCAACTCAGTTCTAGAATTATGACTATAGCCTTTAAGCCACCTTGGAGAACCCTAATAAATATCAATAAGTGTACCGTCACCACGACCCCGCCGCTATCATGCAAAAGAAATCATATAAATAAATGGTGAATATAAAAATACCTAGTAAGTAGCTACTCGACAGAGCGAACCTAACTCTCCTCATTACTGCTAGAATTACTACAACTGCTGAAAATTGAATTCTGAATACGAAATAGAACACATCGCATCACCATACTAGTGTAAGACGATCATAGACATTACTCGAACTTCACCTCTTACAAGATAAAACTTTCAGCTCACGCATACTATCTTGACAAACACTGTAAAATTCCATCCAATATAACCTTGAAGGGCTACTCTCGAAACAACAATTCAAGTCCAAGAAAGGTAATCCCTACATTAAAATGATGAGAACAATCTCGTAGACAAACGTACAAACTCTAACGAGTGATTCTAGGTCATCATGAAGCTAAAGAAGCTACCTTCACTCAAATGATCATAATACATACGAGGAACAACTTCTAAAAGTCACATATGCTAAGAAGGCATAGTCATGTTTCCAAACTATCACGCTTCTTGAGAGATCATAGACTCGTAACTGAAGACCTTTGCATGAATAACACAATAATAAAAATATTTGCATACATAGTAAAAATGAAAACGAGCCTATTAAAAAGACCAAAAGGCTCATGGCGTGGTCCAGTCAATTTTAAACCATCTGCTCGGATTGAGCTTTTTTTAATTCTAAACATTGGACTTTCTCCTTTCTCTATCAATAGTAAATTGATAGACTTCTATCACTAGAGAATGATAAATTCTATTAATAAGGGGCTAATAGAATCAATTACGTTGATTCAATCAATAGTAAATTGATAGACTTTCATCACTAGAGAATGATTGATTCTATCAAAGTCGTCGATAAAAAAGGATAGATTATTAATTTTTTTTTAAAAATAAGCAGAATTTGCTATAAACGAATTATTTTAAAAAAGTTGCTATAATTATAAATGTGATAAAAAAGTTGTTATACAACGTAAATTCCCTCATAAATATTCATTAATATTAGTATTGTAAAAAAGTATATGACATTAATCATTAATATTAGTTTCTAAAAAAAAATCATTAATATTAATGAATACATTTTTTTTATTAAGTAAATTCATAATTATTTTCTAGATTTGGCTAGTCTGTGTATTTTATTTAATTTTTATTTTTATAATTATATTTTTTTAGTTCAAAATAGAACTTGACCCAACAATAATATTAAAATGAAGTTTTATGCAAAAATAGAGAACTCAAATAAAATATTGAAAAGTTGGAGGCTAGAATGGAATGTTTCATATAGTTGAAAATTCAACTTTAAAATAGTATTTAAGCTAACTAGGTAAGATATAAATGGTTTGTTTCAATGTACTTTCAATATTGCCCCCTCATACATGCATTGAATTTAGATATTAGTGTGGTTCTCCTTTTTCATGCATACATTTGAATGTTAGGTATGACTTATGAGGCTTATGTTACAGACTAAAAAATTGGATTGTAGAAATCTTCAAACTCAGAACTTTATAAATTAAGTATATTAAATAACTTAGTTCCATCTCAAAATTTGTTGATAATACTAATAAAAAAAAATATTCAGTTAGTTTATTAATGGTAGATGTAATTCAAAAATAAATAATTAATTAATGGTAGGATGTCTCATTTCACATGAGAACTTCAACCTATCCCATTCAGGATGATGTATTTTTAGAGTAGTCAATTTTTAACTCGGTTTCATTTTTTTATTGAACCAAATAACTCGTTTGGACTTATTAAGATCTAATTTTATATTCGATAATACAAGATTTCATTTCAAAATCAATAATCAATAGGAGAACCCAACCTATCTTATAAATGTAATAAGGAATGTTTTCTCATCTTTTGAATGTTAGATGTTTAACAATAAATGTTTAATTAAGCTAATTATGAGATTTTAGTAAAATCAATATGTTCTACCAACATTGAATATGAAAAAATCCGACCATATCCCTAAAACTCACCAAGTTTAGGAGTTTCCTTCAACCAACCCCCAAACATAGCCTACAATTTAGGTAGTTTTGTCTTAAACATGTTTCTAATGGCTTCAAAACATTCAACTTTTTTAGAAAGCAAAATTATTATGAGATGTTGAAGACAAACTAAAAAGGTTGTTGGTTGGCTCAAAATAGGTGGAATATATTACAGCTCTTCCAACTCCAAATCCCTTGATTTTGTCAAACAAAATACAAAATCAAATCTTATCCTTCCAAATTACAGCAAATTATTTTCTCAATTCCCTTTCTTGTCAAAGGTAGAAAAACATGGTATCCCAAAGATAAAAATTAACCAAGAAAAAATTAAGTTTACCTAATTTTAATCGGATTAATGCAAACGTAGTATCACATTGGTTAAAAAAGGAAGTAGGAACGATATATCGTCATGTCGGGGAAATTTTGTATATAGAGTCTTAAGATTTTCGAAGTATACTCTTTTAGAAGTTACTCGATTCTAAATTCTCTTTAATCTAAGCCTTCAAACGGGTGCGAAGTACCCTGAATATGTAGTAGGGTGAAACTCATATTTTCAATTATAGATAAACGAAAAAAAAAACAAAATACGATACATCTTCATTTGTACAATCGAAAATTAGAAAATATAATCCAGATCTAAAGTAAATAGTATCAAATATCACATACTTTGAAAATATCCATTGTCCTATACAAAAATGTTGTCAAAAACATCCAGCGACAAGCGCGGTGGTCGGGAGTTGAGAGGTCGACAAGGCGAGGAAGATGAGAAGCACCAAAATGAGAAGGGGCACGAAGAGGACGGCCATAGGCGGCGGTGGCAGCTGCGGAAGAAGAAGAGGCAGCACAAGGAGGGACAGTGTCCAAAAAAACAACAAAGCCATGGTGGAGTAGTAGACCATCTAAAGCAAACCCTACTTTTGCTTGTTTTAGCTTTCCTCCATATGTTTGTGGATATCGGTTGTCTGAGCTGTGGCGGCGCAGCCGAGGGAGCGGTCTACAGTTTCAGAGGAAGGCCGGAATTGGTGATCGTGGTGGCGGCTGAGGGCGGAGGAGGTGGATTTGTGGGGGTGTCAGAGGTAATGGAAATGGTGGGTACAGAGACAAGGTTTTATATATAATATCTACAAGGGGATATCTAAAGAGAAAAAAAAAAAAAAAAAATCTTTCACTAAAATTTGGGTACTTCATGAAAATTAGTGCATATTTTCATGGTAAAGATAATAATGTGTCACGTCTTTAATATATTATTACAATTTTATTAGTTAAATCATCATTTTTTTTATATAATTTTAATACTTTTTTTTCTTTATATATTTATCTTATAACTTGTGTAATACATTATTATTTTCTAAAATGGTGAGAAATATATATTAGGTACTTCATAAAAAATACCTAAAATTTACTTCAAATATTTTGATTAAACATTGGAATTCTTTGCCAAGCGAGAGTAAATGTAACGCCCACCACATCTGAATATGAGAGGACTTAATAGATATGATTTGCACTACCTATACCAACAAGGTGCACCTTCCTTTTAGTGGCTCAATCTAAGGAACTTCACAGTTAAGTGTGCTTAGCTCGAAGTAGTCATAAATTAGATGACTTCTTAGGAATTTATTCCTAGGATGCATGCGAGTGAGGACAAAGCATGCTAAAAGGAGTCGTGTTGGTTTGTGGGGACAGTCTTCATTGTTAAGTAGCAATATTGAAGGCTAGGTGCTAACGTGGTCAGGTCGCAGGGGAATGTCGGTGCCCATAGGAGCAAAAAAAAAACCGGATTCGAATAAAGCTCTACCAACATCTGGTAAAATTTAGTAAAATTTAGAGATTAAAAGTTTGAATCACCCTTTCTTCAATATTGTTGTATCGAAAAAAAAAAACATTGGAGTTCTTTTTTTCTTTTTTTTTTTCTTCTTATCACTTTTATGATGTGTTGCTCAATTTAGTTCTAGTACATAGTTAACCCTAGAAATAACAGCATATCAGTACATGTATGTGTATTTTAAAAATTATTATTTAAATATAGTTTCATTAGTTAAAAAAATAAAATTTTAATAATAAATAAATAAATAAGAATTTATTTTATTTCAAACAAGATGTATTGTGATGTCGAAATAATATTATAACTTTGATGCAAGTGAATAATGCTTTTGAGTAAGTTTGCAAAATAAGAGCTATTATAATGATGTTGTGTGGAACAAACATTAATTTTACTCTTAATTATTTCATCTTTGGTCCTTGTACACTTTCTATATCTTTTAATCTCTTGAACTTGTCCCATTATACTTTTTTTTAATCTGATATTTGGTGCATGCTTACCTTTCAAAATTTCATTTTTTTTTTCCTTTTCTTCTTTTTTTCTCACTTAAAATTCATAAAATATATTTTAGTTTTCATTATCAAAGTAATGCTAACTTAAAAGAAACAATAACGTAGTTCTATAGACATCCGGTAAGTAATTAATAGATTACACGTTTAAATATATCATTCCTAAATTATTGTTAAAGTTAACTTGTACTTTGAAAACGCTCAACAAAAATAAATTTTTAAGTATTTTTTATCAAAAAGATTATGAGTTTAAATTTATCCACCAGGAAGAAGGTTGAAATTAAAGAAAGGAAAAAAATTGTATTTTGAAAACCACCAAGGTTTTGTGAAAGCTTAGGACCTGGATTAGAAAGCTAAAAAAGAATTTAAACTTAATAATTTTGGTATATAACCTTGTCTAAAAAATATAATATTTATACATTTAACAAAAAGTTAAATTAATATAAACCAAAGTTGAAAATGGCAATTTGCCTTAGTTTGACAATGTAGAGCAGCCACAAGATTATTGCATTCTCCATTATTCAGCCCCCTTCCCTCTTTCTCCAACCTCCACTATCAATTATCCTTCTTTTTGAAGTAATAAGGAAAAAGGTAATACAATCTAGGCAATTCATTGGTTGAGTATTGACACTTTTGTCTTTTTTATTTTAATTTCTTAATTCAGGGTGAAAGTTAGTTTAGGGTTGGTTTTATTATAATAATAATAGTTTTTTATGCATGTTTCTTAGATTTTTCTTTTGTGTTTGTCAGAATACTTTATTCACATTTAATTTTTGAGTTGAATCCAAATGTCTTTAACTAGAAAATTACCTCTGATAGAGTCCATTCTCTAAAAAATATTAATTGACTAATTGTTTTAAATGGAAATCATGCAAAAGAAAAAATCCCTAAAAAAAGATGAAAAAAGAATAGTTTTTTTTAATTAGATACTAAGAAAAGATTTCACCTTGTGTGGCAATTGTCCCACATTGAAAAGATGAGGATTCTACAACTCATTTATAAGAGATATGAAATACTCATCTCATAACCAATTGATTTTGAGGTGGAACCTCATATTCTCTAATATGGTATCAGAGCGCAATGTGGGTAATGATCTCCAAATTCCGATCCAACCCAAAATGGTTTGAATTCTAAAGTGGGTGTGGACCTCACCCAAGCGACATAAGCTTAAGCGGATATTTGATCCAAATGTCATCTTAAATTACTGAAAGACCCGCTTTAGGTTTTATAGGCTCTGATACCATTTAAGATAATATAGGGTTCCACTTATGAGGGGGAGGGGAGTACATAACATGTGGGGTGAAAACATGGACCTTCAACTCAAATATAATTAGATATGTTAGAATGAAATAAGTTTTATAATAGCCAAAAGTTTGTACTAAAAAACTAAAAGAAAATAATAATAAAATAATAATAATAATAGCCAAAAGTTTGTATTAATAAAAATACGATATTAATGAATATGTATGATATACTCTAACGAGTATTTATAATATTAAATTAAAGTATATTATTGATTATAGATATAAATGTTTTAAAATTTGACTCTATTTAAAATTATTTTGTGAAAATAGTTTATTCACTTCAATTTTCCTAAAAAAAATGGTATGGTGTAAACCATGTGTGCTCTGATGCTTAAGTCGATAATAAATGAGTGAAATTGATTTGTTTATAGAAAATGTTTGTCTATAAAGAATAGCTTACTCAAAAGAGTGAAACTCGTTACCATATTATGTTAGTCGTGGAATGTAACGACTCTAGGGATCGAACCTATGACTATGAAATGAAAATCGATTAACATCAAACTAGATAATGCATTGCATCACCGACCTAATTAATTGGAATATTGTTTCTATTACGTTGAAAATCGTTTCCATATTATGTTAGTCGTGGAATGTAACATATGCAGTGTTTATCGTTCATTCCTTTCAGTCTCATTTATTTTTTATTACACGTGACACTTCGAGGTATGAAGAGTTCCAAATAAATTAGTTTATGGTGTAGAATTTACTGTTGGGGTAGCAGACTCATGAGTTGAGGCGAGTCAAGGGTCGAGTATTGAATGAGTAGGTTGGCTAGCCATCGAGGCGACCCTAAATTTAGTGGTTGGCTAGGCTTCCCTAGGTCGAGAGCCTTGGCTCTACCTGGCCGACCCAAAGAGGATCGATATCAACTCGTCGCACCTTCTAGGATTGGCTTGGTCTTTACCTTCTTCTAAGAATTAATGTCGTTGGACTTTGAGTTTTTCCCATAATTTGGAACATTTTTTACTTTTCAAGTTAGACTAGGGTCGAGTTTACTTTAGTTATCATACCGGAATTACGGTCCAACACATGGTGTTAGCAAGTTTTTTAACCATAATTAACACTAATTATGTTTGATATTATTTATTTATTTTTATCATTGTTTATCTTTTAGATTTGATATCATAAATTGAACTATATCAATTATGATATCTTGTTGATTTATATAATCTAAAATAAATTTTTGGTTGATTTATATAATCTAAATTAAATTTTCGAGTTGATTGGTGGTTTAATAGAATTTTCATATGTACGTTATTGGCCCCCAAAATTCTGATTTAACCCAAAATACTTTGAATTCTAAAGTGGGTGTGGACCTCATCCAAGCGGGCATAAACTTAAGCGGGTATATGATCCCAAAGTTCGGATCTGATCTTAGCAAAAGTAAGCTAAAGAGGGTATTTGAGTCCACAAATTCGGATCCAATTCAAGATGACCTTCCCAAATATGATTGTCATCTTGAGTGGACATGTTGGAAATACTCATCTTGTGACAATTGTCTCATATTAAAAGTGAGGATTTTTCGACACTTCAATAAAAGATATAAATTACTTCATTTATTACCAATTATTTTTTAGGTGGAACTTTATATTATGTAACATGATATCAAGGTAAAAAATCATGAACAATTCAACTTTTGAATTATTGATCGGTTGTTTAATATAATTCAACCATATCTAATTATGTTTTTATCTTTTATGCTTAACGTTTTTATATATTGATCTATATATCAATTGTGGTATCTAATTAAGTTTTTAGCTTTTCGAATTTATTTTTTGTTCACTTTAATATCTTGATTGAACTAAAAAAATAGTACTAAAATCTAATTTTCACAAGAATTAAGATTTATTAGATTCTACTTCTAGCAGTATCTTATATATATAACTTTAAAACCAAAAAAAATTATAGGCAAATATTTTTTAATTAAAAAAAAATCAAGACATGTTTATTCACCTATATATTTCTTTGTTTCTGATCATTGCTTATTTTGGGCTGTTTGTTTTGTCATAATAAACTAGGATTAGAATTTATTAACATCGGTTTGAGAATCTATATTCAAATGTATATTACTAACTTCTCATCATTTTTACTTTTTAAAATTAACTTCTTATTTTTAATAATTCATTTCTAATAACTATTCAATCATTTCTAACCATTCATTTCTAATCATTTATTTTAAATAAATCAAAATAACTCATTTTTAACTATTCATTTTTAATCATTTTTTCGAAATATTTATTTGTTTTAAATCTACCTCCAAAGTCCAAATAAGATTTTGACTCTAATTTCTCAACATAAAAATTATATTCAAACAAATTTTTTTGTTACAATTTTCAATTTTTAACTACTCAAAATAATTTTTCAATATAACTCTTCGGGCTAAATCCTTTCGATATGACAAATAAACACCCCTTTTATTTCAAATGTCAGTTAAAATTGAGGAAAAATGATTCGATAATAATTTGATTTTATTTTTATTTTTTTGCTGAAAAATGAAGCATTTTCTAATCATGTTATTCAATTCTATAACTCTACAACACACGCGTGCTATTGTTTAAGATTTCTAACAATATCATTTTTTTTTCTGAAAAATGAAAACCACATAAATGTAACTTTAAAAAAATGATGAAAGAAGGTTTTAGTTTTTTTCTTTAATTCAATAATTTATGACTCATTTCATAACCATTTTTTATTTTCGATTTTGAAATTTAAACTTATTCTTAAACAAATTTTTTACTGTGTATTTTCATCTCTTATAATATATTCATATTTTCTTAAGAAAATATGTGAATACTAATTAATTTTTAAAATTAAAAACAAGTTTTTCAAAAGTTATTTTTTTTTTTACAAATTTTAGTTTGTTTCTATAAATATAGGTGAGAAGTAGGTATCTAAATAAGAAAAATACATATAATAAAGGTAGTTGTTGTAAACTTAAATTTCAAAAACTAAAAAACTTATTGATTATCACACGGGACTTTAATATTTAAATCCGTATAAATCAACTGAATAACATGTAATATATGATGTTATAGGAGTGCTACTCCTTTCAAACCTATTTTCAATAATATGTTAATATATTCCTTGAATTTGCCCAAAAAAGTAAAACACTAAAAGCAGAATTCATGATATAATATTCATAAACATACTTAATTAAAACAATAAAGTTAAAGAAAATCATTATCAAATAAAAAACATTTAGATTTTTTTTTTTTTAGTACAGTTTTTTTTTTGAAACAATAAAAAACATTTAGATTAAAAAGTCTTCAAACCATAAACATCATTATTTAATTAAATTAATTGTAAAGTTAAGGTGAGAAAATTCAATTTTGTTTAAAAAAAATATAAATTCTATTTCAACTTAAATGATGAATATTGTAGGAGAAGATTATAATGAACAGTTGAAAGGCAGCTATCAGTCATCTATATATAATTAAAGTGCTACATTAAATAATTGAATGGTTCCCTTTTAAATCATGTGTAAATAAGGAAATAAAAGAATGTTTCTTGATATTTGTTTATTTTTGTCTTGACCTCTCATTAATTAATTATTTAATTATTTGTCATTATCTTCTATTTGGAAGTTCTAATGCATGAACCAAGCAAACATTTCCATCCCTAAAGGAAAAAAGTAGTAGGGTGCAATCATATATGAAAATTGACGAATAAATTATAAGCAACCAAAGAAATAATCATGTAGGAAAAAAGAACAACATTAAAATTAAATTTAAAAATATTTGATCTTCCCCCTAATATAATATTTGAGGCTAAGTTAATAAACGAGTTCTTAACCTTCACAATAATATAATATTGTTTACTTACTTTATTTTTTGTTTAACTCAAAAGATTTCATATCAATAAGATTGTTGTGCTCTTCTTATTTATAAAAAATCTTCGGGTCTTAACTTTGGAATTTTGTTCGCACTAGCATTAACAATCTTTTCCCCTTTTTCTAGACTCACAATCTCATATGAGTGGTTGTCCCCATGTAAATTAAGTCGCCCTCCCATAATTTGTAATAATCATATGCTTTTATGCCTTTGTTTTTGGTCATCACTCAAAATAGAGTTGTATTTTCCTCTTTATATATTTTAGATCTTATTCTTAACTTAACGATGTATAATTTTGTTTATATGCATTAGCATCAACCACTTTGAACTATCAAGTAATCTATCATATTGGTTGAGCTCAGCTCTTGTTAGCTCAATTATAAAGTTTATCGGCTTCAAATAAAGTTTACATCTGGTTTTTAGGTGAGTGTTTGTGGTAATCTTAAAAAAAAAAAAAAAAATTAAAACTATATAAGTTTAAGAAAAATGTTTATATTATATTTTTTGGTATTAAAATTATTATAGTTGAATCAATTTCAATAAGAATTTATTCCAAATTTATCTTTACAAATTGTTTTGAATTTTATTGGAAGTACAAAGAATAAATACATCCACTAAAATGAAACAAACTTCAAAATATATATATTGAAAAGTTATTTAAAACGTAATTTTACTAAGGTAGATTTAACTTTACTTTTTAATAATAATAATAATAATAGTTTTTTTGTTTTTTTTAGAGTAATAATAGTAATAGTTAAGTATTAGGGTTTAGTAATAGTTTTTTTGTTTTTTTTTGACAAGAACATGTTTCAACTTCAATTGACATAATGTATATAAATAAAAAAAAATAAAAAAAAAAAAAAAAAAAAAAAAAAAAAAAAAAAAAGAAAAAAAAAAAAAAAGAAAAAGAAAAAGA
>JBBMEF010048547.1:0-13048 GCA_037832685.1 Sicyos baderoa
GGTTGGTCTTTCCCTACTTTCTTAAAGAAAGATGGATAAATGGTGGGGAGGATGGAGCACATTGTAGGAATTTTGAGGGAAAATAGGCTTAAATTTGAAAAAGCAAAAACAAAAAACCAAATGATTATCAAACGAGGCCTTATTATCGAAAGGAGCCTAAATATTTTAACTTCTAGTTGTTAGACATAGGACTAAAGATGTAATTTGTCTAGAGAATACCGATGAAGAAGCTCACAAAGTCAAATAGACCAATTTAAGATTTTGAAAGACAAAAAAAGCTTAACGAACTCATGTAATAATCTATCCAAGATATAAACATCTCATTCATAATCTAATTTGTGTGGTTTATTTTGTCGAGCAATATGAAGTCTATACTTTATAACTCAATATAAGTCTAACAAATTTTTTTGCATCAATATAATAGAGGTAGTTTTGTTGGGATGCAAACAAAATATCTTATATTAATTAGATAAGGAGAAGATTATGAGTATATAAGTAATGACAATTATGTCCATTGAATGTAAAGCTTTTTTAAGGAAACAAAAAATAAAGAGTAATACCTAAGAGTGAGTAAATATTTTGGAAAGAGCAATACTTGAGTCTTTTCTAGTAAGAACCCAACCCATCCTTATCTATATTAATGACCACATATTTTCCTCTTTTTTTCTTGGGTTTGGGAAAAGGTAGATAAAAGATTTAAACTTGTGGCTAGCATTGTGGGTAAGGAGGGGTTGGTTCCTTACTAGTAAGAACCCAAATATTGTTTGGTTGGAAATACTTACCCACTCTTAAAATTACATGTTTTGAACTTTAGCAGTTATTTCTCCATCAATCAAAGTCAACTTTTTAAAAAAATAATAATAAAAACATGTGGTTCTAAGGATGGGTAAGAATTTTCAAAACACTTGTCTACTATTTAGTAAATATTACTCAAAAATAAATCTATGAAGGCGTTTGTCCAAAATAAATAATATCATACTAATATAGAGATTCAGATAAGGTTGTCATCCTTATCTTCAATCGATTGTCTAACAAAAATAAAAAGGAAAAAGGAAATTGTGAAATGGGATGAAAGGGAGAGGGAAAAAGTGAAGTAGTAAGTAAAAGAGAATAGAGAGTTGAAATGTGTGTATGGCGTGGTGCAAGATGGGGCCAATAAGGTGTGAGTGATTCCCACTCAAAGATGTTGGAGAAAAAAACAATATATAAATCCATGTAGAATAGAACAAAACATGCATTGCTCAAACAACATCCCACTCCATAATTATTGACCCCATCTCCATCTTCATTTCATTCAAGACTAAACCCTAACACACCTAACCCTACAACTTCCCACTCCAAAATCATGTATCCTCATTTTCTTCTTTCTAATTTGCCTTCTCTCTCAACTTTTTCACTTCCCTTTTTGGCTTTTTGGATGGCCCAACTCAACTAACTCTCCAAGTCTCTACAAAACCCCAAAATTAAAATCACTCCCCCTAATTATAGTACCTAAAAGGTATGACCTTTTGATCAATTGGGATACGTTTTCGGTTCTTTCGGTAATTTTTTCAAGTCGAAAATGATCAGTGTGGACCATGCCGAAATGATTTGATATGTATACTTGAGTCTTGGCATTCATAATGAAAGATGAGGTCAATAGCTACTAGGTAAGTGAAATATTCGAGAGATATTATAAATCATGAGGTGTGACGTATGGATGAAATGAAAAGTCATTATAATTGAAAAAATTATGATTAAGAATATAAGTGTGATATAACGCTCGATCAAATATGTCTTGTATATCATAACATAAAGTGTTATAGTAAAATAGAGCAGGTCGTACGGTTGAATTTGAAATCCTTTGATAAAACATAAAAATTTTAGTAGATATATATTGTAAACGATGTGTGCATGACATAATCCTCAGACATGAAGCCTAAGATTGTCAATTTTACTTACATGGACTTCCCCAATTGGTTGAAGGAAAGGGTGAAAGGAAATATTTTCCTTGTTTTGAAGACAAAGATGAGGATTGTAATCTGGTTGTCTCTCTACCCTACACCAAACTTTTATTCTTTGCTTATACATGAGGTTTCTTATTATTTTTTTTTAAAACAAAATAAGAAATTGAATATATATATATATATATATATATATATATTTATAAAATAAATAAATAAATAAATAACTTGTGGGGAATCCGACACCACGATATTTTCTGTGGAGAATCCCTAACATAATTCATGCAAATTTTGAAGAAAAAAAAACATATTTGGAGGTGGGGATGCTCCATTCTTGTCCTTGCCTTGTCTTGATGATAACCATATATCCAAGTACTTGAAGATATCCAAGTACTTTAAGATATCTAAACACGTGATTATTATTGTTCGAACTTATAATTTTTTTATACTAGATCATACATAATGTTATATATTAGAGTTTAACTCTTTTCGATAAAATAAGAATAATTATAAAAGAATGAGAATAAGAAATGAATGATTAATAATGTGAATGATTATGCGTTTATGGGGAAAGAAATAATTATTAAAAATTGTTATTTATGTTTGAGGTATTATGAATGATTTGGAGAAAACTGTAACAAAATGAAAAGTCAATGTAAATGAAGAAAATTTGTTATAGAAGAAATGTGATTATAAGGGAGAATAAATGATAATTATGAAAGAATGATTATTAATTATGTGGAGAATGGTGGTTCAAATGGAGTAAGAGAAGTTATTTTCCAATAGAAAATTTTAACTCTTTTTTTTTTCTTAATATAACAATATTGGAGAATGGTGGATTCAAACTTGTAAGCTCATGGTTACTAAGTCATACAAAATGTCAATAAATCTATGTTACTTTTGGCAAAAAAATTAACTAAATCAACCAACATTATTCTTATTTATAGATAATTTGCAATTTTAAAAAATATACCACAAATAGAAATTAATAATAATCGAAGTGGAAACCGTTCAAATGATAATAAATCTTCTCATACTATTAATTAAGCACAAAGGTTATATTTATACATCTTTCGAGAAGACTTAATTATAAGTTTAGGATAGACGTTACAATTAACGGGAACAACCGTTTTTTCAAACAACTCTACTAAACTTATTTAACCTATTAAGATATTATATTGAATCGTGTTAAATTATCAATTAATAATAATCGTTATATTATAGTTTTGTCAAAATCTAGACTCCAAATTAACTTGAAAGTTAGAGATTAGTTTTTATAATTTTTATTTCATTTCAAATATGAGAACGAAAGTGAAATTTTGACCAATTAAAGTATAAATTACACCTAAAATGCTTAAACGACCCAAATTAACAACATTTAAATATTTTATCTGGCTTTATTTAGTTTTCTACCCTTGAAAAGCTTGAGACAAATTGAACTTTTCAAAACAGGGACAAATTTGGTCCATATTTTTTAAAGAACAGCATAAAACAAAAACAAAAAGAATAGTTAGTAAATAATGAACATTTGAAAAGTAAAAAAAGTAATAATAATAAAAAATAATAAATAATAATAATGAGGAGAAAGAAGAAACAAAAAGATGGGGAAGAAAAAAAGAAAGAAGCACTACCAAGAGAGGGAGTTGGTTTGGGTATTTGGGGTTCACTATTACTTTAACTTTACAATGTTTGTGAAAGTGACATGATTTTTTGCAAATTATAATAAAAAGAGCCTAACTTTTAATTTATTTTATTTTTACAAATTTGTTGATGTGTATTTATGTAGAGGGAATCAAAAGGAATGAAGGAATATAAAACATGAGAAAATTCTATTGGAATTAGCTCACAAAATAAATTATAAATATAGGTAAATTTAAAAGTATTTATTTCACAATCATAAATATATTTTAATATGATATTATAAATACTCATTAATTTCAATATTTTACCTTATAAATAATCATTAATTCTTGTATTATAAGAAATGTGACGATACTCTATAATACTAACTATTATCTTTACTTTTTAAGTGATTATATTTATGATTAATTTCTAAATTTAACTAGTCTCGTAAATTTTCTTAAAAACAAAAGTGTTAAGATTTTGGTTGAATGTGGGCTAAACTCACTTCTCCTTAAATAGTTTAATGATATATTTATATAATTTAATAATTAAGAGAATATACATTTGAATGATCATTGAGAAAAATACTCTCTCCCACCCCATATCAATTACTTTATAAAATAATTTATTTTGCACACACTTTCTTGAGTGTGAATGTTTTCTTATTCATGTTCATGTTAATTTATTAAAGTTCATAGCTTGGTTAGTACAATATGTTAAACACTAAAGATATGAAAATTTGAGTTTTGATGCCATGGAAGAATGCATACTTACATAAAGTTGGTAAAAGGCCTTATCTTAGCACAATTGGGCTTTTAAGAGCAAGGGCCCAACATAACAATTTAGTGGGAATTGCCATAGATGACCACATTTTGCGCACAAGGAATTGAAAATTTAACGAAAGTTTGATTTTGTATACTATAGTTATTAGATTATACAAGATGTCATTAAAGCTATGTTTTTATTGGCTTCAATATATTTATTTAATATTTAATATAAAACCAAGAATAATATTTTAAGATATTAATTAAGATGAAGTGTCAATCTAAAAACTAATTGATACGGCGTAAATTAGTTATGGATTAAAGTTGGGTTAATCAAAAGCGGTAACTATTTGATGGAGTGTTGGTTCCAATGTTTGGCGATACTCAGTTCAATACCATTATTACTATTCTAAAATAGATGAAGGTAAATATCAATTTTAGAGATCAAACCTATGATTATAATAATGAATTGAATTTTCAACAAATAATAAAACCATCAAACTACCGTACCTTTCAATGAAATTTCTAATATAATGAACAAACCATTCTAAAACCTCTATGTAGTGGAACAGTAATTTGAATTTACATCATAATTTTCTTAGCATCCACGATGGAAATAATTATTTTACAGTTACAAATGTTACAGGCTCATTTCCAAAAAAGTAACTATTCTTTTATTTTATTTTTTATTTTTTATTCACTTAAAACTCCATTTTAAAGTTAAAGAAGTAGGGTTCAAGTAACATCTTTAATGATTTGAGAGTATTAGTTTACTCTCTTTATAGGGTTTGTGATTTTTTTTTCTAACTTCTACTAAAAAAAAGTGTAATATCTTCAATGATATAATAACCATGAGCTCATGAATTTGAAATCTTATCCCAATTATTCTTGAATTCAATATAAAATAAAATAAAACTTCCATGAAAATAAAAGTAAATATTCCAACACACATACCCCTAAATAGCCTCTAATTACAAACCAATTGAAAGCAAGAAATTGAACCTAGACATGTGCACTCTCTCAAAATAGCCCCTAAATGATCATGTCAAAATTTCTTAATTTTCCACAAGAATATATATTCAACAAGAGAATTGACAAAAATCTATAAGAAGAGAGAGATATATATATGAGAAAGGAAAAAAAACAAAAAGGGAAAAAAGAAAAGTTGAAATAATATAGCAAATAAGGTTGTAGCACAAGAGAAGAGACTTGGAGGAGCAAAACATCAAAAAAAAAAGAAGGAAAATTAATCATATGGAAAATTAAAATTTAAAAAATAATTAATTAGAGAAGAAGGGCAGTAATTAATTAATTAATTAATTAATTTTTCCTTCCATAGTGAAGGATCATTAGGTGATTTGTGGTTGAGGAGTGAGGAAGCAAAGTGAAGAGTGAGTTTGATGAAGAAGTTGTTGTCCAAATGTTATCTCTTACATGTTCCAATGTCCAAAATGGAACCACCTCTTGCCCTCTGCATCTTATCTCTATCTGTCATTTGCATCAACAAAAAAAAATAATAATAAAAAATTCAACCAATCGCGTAAAAGTTTAGAGGCCAAAATAAAATTTGAATGTAACAACTATATGTCAATGTAGTGCTAAATAAAATGGGTGTTAATTAGTAGTTTAGTCATTTCTGTTAGATTGTATAAATACATTAATTTTCCCTCTCTAATTCCTTTAATAAAATGATTCATTCTCTTCTCTCATGAGGTTTTAGCATTATGAATTGACAAAAATAAATCAATAAATCAAAAATGTTATAAATTCAATATTCATAAATACTACCTATCAAGGAGTTCATAAGTTAGTCTACACTTTTGGAATCAAATAAAAACACCATATTATGATGTTTAGAATCCACCATGTACATAAAAATTCAAAGATACGACCATTTATCTTAAAATTAAAATTAGTACAAATTTTTTTAATAATTAAATATTATAGGACCAAGTAGTATATCTTATAAAAATAGTTGAGAAGCACGTAAATTAGTCCAAACACTCATAGATTAAAATAAAACAAACAAACAAACAAAACAAACGATAGCACCGCAACAACGTACGCAGCTTCTCTTGGATGCCAAAAACCTATTTAGTTTAAAGATTCCTATCCATTAATTGGAAATCTTTCTTTGATTTTCCAAGCATTACATATTTCTCATATGAGTCTATGGCATCAATATATTGAAGTATCTTTTCCTAACAAAAAAAAAAAAAAAAACTCTAAAACCCCCTATAATTGCTCCTAATTCATTTCTATAGTAAAAGATTTGATAAGTTTCATTGCATAAATAAAATTTTAAAACATAAACAAAAGAACTAAAAAAAAAAATGAATTTAAGAACTAAAAAAAAGAGAGAAATTTTAATTAGAACATAGCTTAACTCATATATAATGAATTTAAATTTCTCCACTCTAAATTTTGTTCTTTTGGTATGTGAGTTGAGATTTAAATTATGTTCATCGAAAATGCAAAACCATATTTTTAATACTTGAATTCAAAAGAAAGATAGTAAAAATAAAAACAAAAACAATATTTTTTAAAAAAAAAATCAAGAAAAATGATAAATAGTGGGAAAGATATAAATAGATTGAAAGAATAGGGTGGCCAATATCTTGGCCACGATCATAAAGAATTAGAGAAAAGATTAATCATTATGGGACCCAAACAAGACTTTGCTCCTAAGCCAAATCTCATCATAACAACCCTACACTTTTTTATTATTACTACTAATTATCATTATTCTAATTCTAATTAAATTAAACTAAACTTAACTAAACATTAATCAAATCCACAATACACGGCGATGAACAAGCCATGTATGAACCAAAAAAGAAGAAAGAAAAAATACGACCTTATTCTAAAACTAAATATTTCTCATGCATTTGTGATCCTCCACGTTACAAGAGAAACCCCCCTATTTTATAAGGTCAACATACATTTTATATTTTTATTATATAGTTTTTATTATTTCCTAGCCGCCTATGATCCTAGTTTCATAATATATATATCTATAAACTTTTGTCTCTCTAATCATTATTGTCAAAGGCTCTTATCTGTCCTTTCATGGTTTTCTTTTTCTTTTTTCAACAACTTGGAATGATTGTGCTCTACACATTATCCTCTCTTCATCCTCATGCACAACAACTCTCATTTTTGTTTCTTTCATCATTTATTATTTCATTTTTTTTATTTAATCAGATAGATTGATAATTTTGTTGAGTAAATTTGGTGAACTAACTTTAATTAAATTCTTTTTTTATTATGAGATGAGTAAATGATGTGAGTAGTAATAAACTTCAAAAAGATTGTTCAAGTAATTGAGGCAAGGAGTAAATTTTATAAAATTGTAATAATTTTTCATAGTGAAAATTGGAGACATAATTTTTTATGTTTTTTATTTTTTTTATTTTTTTAATTATGTTTGTTTTCAATTATATTTCTGTTTATTCCATCCCAACAACATTTTAGTTGTCTTTCACTCCTTTTTTTTCAATTTTTTTGTTGGTTTGTTTTGTTGTACTAAAACAATGTTAAAGTAAATCATAAGATGGGTTTAGCTCTAATTATGTGTATCATCGACCAAAATGTTGTTTGTTTGTATCTTACCCTAACAAAATTAATTAAAAGACCAAAATTTGAAAAAAAAACAAAACCAAAAAATAATAACTTTCAAAAAAATATATTCTAAATTCTCAAATTTAAGTAGAATTCAAATACCTTTTTAAGGAAAGATAACATTTATATAAAAAGTTTAAATAAAAATAATCTTAAATTTCAAAAGTAAAAAAATAAAAACTAAATGACTAAAATACTTTTTCAAGGAAAGATAATATTTATCAAATTGGAGATATTTGTTAGGATTAGTAAACTTAAAAACTAAAATAAATAAAAAGAGAAAGTTCATAAATTGGAATGATAAAGAAGATTGAAGGATTTTGTAAATATGTGGTTGGTGGTATGGATATGTAAACATCAAAAGTGCTCTCAAAAGAAAAGAAGATTTGATGAGGCATTTGAAGCTCAATCAATGGACCTACCACTCCAACATAATGCCATGCTTAGAAAAGAAAAAAAAAACTAAGAAACACCAAAAATAATTTATAAAACAAATTAAACAAACAATTTTCTAGCTGACCTAAATCCCTCGAAAGCATGACGATACAAACTACATATATTTTTAATTTAATTATCGGGTCCACGAGTCGCATTTTATTTAACTCATCATTTTTTTAATGCAAAATACACTCAAATGTTTTTTTTTTTTTTTTTTGCTCACTTTTTTTTGTTTTTATTTATAGTGGGTCTCTAAAAGAGTGCATGCCAATGCTACATTTTTTTTTCATTCACTCTCAACACATAAAGCATCAAAGTCAATATGAAATTCTATGCATGACAAAGATATATTATTGCACTTTTTTTAGAAATGTTGCATGCATGCATCATAAATATGTTTGTATATATGCATCTTTTTATTAATTTATATATTTTATTAATGACAATCTAGATCAATTATAGTTTGTTTTTTTTTTTTTATGCAAAAAAGATCAACTAGTTAAGGTTGATAGAAATGAATAAAATCCATACTCTACCCACAAAAAAAGTGTAATAACAATAAATGAAGAAAAATAGATTAGATGATTTAACCAATAAGACGTATTGAGTTAGAATCTCTTCTTTCGGTTGGATTCATTTTTTTATTTAATCAATATAATAAATTATACTTATTGCATAAAACCGGGAATAAAATGAAAGAATTAATAAATTTATTAAGATGAAAATTAACTAACAATTTGATTTCTTAAAACTCTATCCATCAATCAGTAAGATATTTGTAGTTTAAAATGTTAAGTTATTTGTACATAATATATTTATTATTTAGTTTTCAGACACAAATATACTTGCATGCACAAAGTTTAAAACTAAAAATTGAGAATAAACAAGTTCATGGAGATCCTCAAATAGTTCTTTTAAAAAAAACTGTACAAAAAAAATATCTATAAACAAAAATCCTTAAATAGTATAACTTTTATGTTTTTTTAAAATATTCTATTTTTTATTTCTAATAAATTATTGAATAACTATTTTTTTTTTTTGAGATAAATTAGTGAATAACTATTGATATAATTAAGTGCAAGCTTTAAAAGCAGAATAATAAGTGTTAGAAATCCTTTTTATCAATTTTAGTTATTAATTCATCCATGTTAACCAGCACTTGTTATAATGCAAGCAATCATAGTTTTTTCTTAAAAACATTTTGGCAATCATAATCTATAAAATTGTTAGGTGTACTTTCAACTTTCATTTATTAAATGCATTTTTAAAAAATAATTTATTAAATTTAATTCTCTTTAATTGTAGTATACACATCCTCTAGGTCTTTGTTTTCATTTTCTTAAAAAAGATGTATCCAGAACAAATTTGAAATTTCTATATTAAGATTCATTTAAGGGAATTTTTTAATAGAAATTGGCTAAAAAATTACATTTATAGCACAAAATTAAAAATAATTACACATATACCAAAAAATTGAAAGTAGTTGAGTGATTGAGTTCAATCACTAGATATTGACTGAACTCAATCAGTTGAGCTCAATCACTTAACAAACTGATTAAGTTCAACACTAGTTATTGATTGAGTTCCATTAAGTTTAATCATACAAAATTTTGGTATAAACAAATTTTTTATAAAAATATTTATAATTTTAACAGAGATCTTAAAGTTAGTATACACAACAAATTTCCTTCATTTAAAAGATTTTATTTTATTTTAAAATTTACTAAGTAATGGTAGCCTATCATATATCTTATATTTGGAAATCTAAGAATCCCTAGTACAAATAGTAAAATAAATAATAATATTAAGATGTTTATCTATAAACTCATCTACATATGAAAGGTGACAAGCTACCAAATTATGAACTTGCTTTTTTTCTTTCCATTTTTACTTAGAACAATCATGAAACTTGGCTATTTTAATTTTGTTCTTCTTTATAATTTAATCTAGATATATTATGAATATATTCTTAAAAAAAATATATATCTTATGAATAAATTACATTTTTTAGTTCATTAAAAAAAACTTGGGATTTCGAAAAAAAAGAACTTGGGGTCTATTTTGACCAGACAATGTTTTTAAATTTATAAGAACATTTCTAAATTCCAAAAATAAAAATGGTAGTTTTTAAAATTTTATTTTTATTTTAAATTTTGATTAAGATTTCAAAAATGACATTTTAAAAAGCGAGAACTAAAAAGAGAAAGGGTAGGTAAACAAACATCACTTTTTAAATTAAAAAAAGGAGAAAATTTAAAAGAAAAAATAAAAAAAAAATAGGATGGGCACTAACAATTGAGCTTAAAATTATTACTAATTTCATAAAATATTGTCGGGATTTTTTCATGTATAACAAAAATTGGCTAAAAAATTGCATCTATAGCCAAAATTCTGAGGAATTGAACTCAATCGAACTCAACCAATAACTAGTGATTAAACTCAATCAGTTGAACTCAATCAATTAACAAACTGATTGAGTTCAATCACTAGTTATTGATTGAGTTCGATTGAGTTCAATCACTCAAAATTTTGCTATAAACGAATTTTTGATAAAAGTGTGCTATAATTATAATAGAGAGCCTTAAAGTTGGTATATATAATAAATTTCCAAATATTAAACCAGAGAGAATCGTGCATTGTATACAACAGTCGATTTTTCTCAACTTATAAATATTAGGTTTTTTTTTTTATAGATAAACTCATAAATATTCCCGTAGAAAAAAGATAAACTCACAAATACTAGTTAATGACAAATCAAACTATAAATTTATCCCATCCCAACTAAAAAAAAAAAAAAAAAAAAAAACTATTTGCAATCTAAGTTGGTATACATTATTGGAATAGGAACTCAAAAAAAAAACAAAAAAACAAAAAACAAAAGAAAAACTTTTGGAACACAGATCCAATAAATATTTTTTTTTTCTTTACAAAGAACATGGAAACCTTAAAAGCAATATAAACATTAAAGAGACAAGCTAGCTAGCATTCTTAAAGCTAAAGACTTGTTAATATTTAATTCTAATGTTCTTTGAGGTGTAGATTTTTGTGTAATTATTTAAGATAATAAATTTATTGGGTCTTTGCTTATGTTTCCTCCATTTATTTTCATTATTTTTAAGGAAATCTCTCTTCTTCTTTTTTTTTTTCTTTTTTTTTTTTGTAAGTTGGCGAGTTGTTTTCTTTACAAATTACACATATTAATTGTTCGGGTAAAGACTTTCATTTGAATCCACTAGGTGATGGATACAACACACAAAGTCTAATGATTTCTAAATTGTAATTTTCTTAGAGAATTAATTTATTTTTTACAAATATGTAATCTCTATTTTCGTATGTAACATATAATTTTTATTCAACAAATATATACATATATGTATATTTATATCTTAATTATCAACTCATATATTATCAATGGCAGTTAAGTTAAACTCGATCTTTGGTTAGCTCAACCAATAAAATCTCTCAACACTACAAAAAAAAAAGGTCTTTAGCGACGTTTTTCAAACCTTAAGCGACGTTAAAAAATGTCGCCTAAGACCTTTTTTCTTGTAGTGCAATTTAACTTTGAATAAACCCTTTTTCCTCAAAGTTAATTATATGAACTACGTTACTCTTTTGTGATCGGAGTCAAAGTCAAATTTTGGTTTCATAAAAAGAAAACCACACCTAACTTTTGCCATTTGGATTTCAAAATTATTTCCAAACCTTCCAAACTGATAGAACATTATTATGAACACACAAATTTGATCAGCTAAGTTTGCGATTTTACCAACCCTTAACGGCTAACCACCCTTAATAAACTACTAAAAAACATGTTCTAGGTAACGTTAAAAGAATCTTTATATAAAATTAAAAATCATGAATTTAATCTATAATAACTATTTAATTAAAAATTGATTTTTTAAGAATTTTTTCGACATCTAAATATTATAGAGTCAAATGATATATCTTATAAAAAATAGTTGAAATGCACATAAATTGACATTAATACTTACAAATAAGAAAAAAGGGTTCTTATATATATATATATAAAGGTATATAGTGTAACAATATGAAGAAATGGAGGATGGGTTATTATTAATTAGCTAACCTCCTAGAAGCCTAGGAAATGAACCTAAGAGAAGCCCAATTTTAGTTTTGATGTTTCTATCAGTTCAGTAACACCAAAACCATATATCCAAATAAACCCTTTAAATGCAAATATATTAATTTACAACATAGCAATTAATAGTTATTAATTAGTCTTGATTTTCCATTCCTAAAATACTTCCTATCTTCATCCTCCTCCCACTTAATCTCCATTAAATATAATATAAAGTTTGAAATTTTCATGTGTATAAATAAAAAATAAAAAGAAGTTTATAATTGTGTTATAAATACCTCTGATTCGCTATCCAGCTGCAGCTTATTAACCAAATATTTCATGACCAAACGAACTGTCATCTTTTCATCCCTATACAGATTCAGAAGAACAAAAAATAAATATTTTAAAAATTAATAATAATAAGTCATGGGAAAAAAGATGATGATCCAAAAAGTTTCAGCATTTATGTGCTTTCAACTTTAAAAGTTCAATCAAAACTAGAAAAAAAAAAAAAAAAAAAAAAAAAAAAAAAAAAAAAAAAAAAAAAAAAAAAAAAAAAAAAAAAAAAAAAAAAA
>JBBMEF010048578.1:0-13044 GCA_037832685.1 Sicyos baderoa
AAAAAATTGCATCCATAATCAAATATACCGTATAAATAATACTCATCATACTGTATTATGTATTAGTTATTCAGTATAAAAAGTATTACTTTATACCATATATTTTGACTATGGTTACTAAATTTTTTAAAATTTGCATAGAATTGTAAATATTTTATCAATTTGGTCTATTTCGGCAAAAACCCCTAAAATAAATTGAAGGAGAAGAAAGAACATTACCGAGCCTTAAATCTCGTCTTCAATCTCTAATGGCATTCTCAGAGAAAGTTCACTCATAAGAATATTTAAATAGCGTTTCACAAATTATATTACAAAAATACTCTAACTCAAAAGAAAAAACAAAATGGAAACATAAATTTTACCTCAAAGTAACAAAAAAATTTACTATGATAATATGATAATATGTTAAAATATATATACAAATACATATATAGATATACATATATATATATACACACAAATACGTGTATATATATATATATATATATATATATATATATATATGAGAACAAAAAATTAATACAAAATGTGAGTTACAAAATTACACCAACCAAGTTTACACATTACAATTATATATATAATTCTGTTAAAATGAGGCTAAATTTATACTTTTGTTAGATGAATATAAATTATTGAGAAAGAAATCCAAATAGTATTAAAATGAAGTGATAAATCCATCAAAGGCTATAGTGAAGTCTGAATTAATAATAACAACAATAATATTAAAAAAAAAAAAAAAAAACCTAATTTTGTTTTTGTTGAGGTACATGAACCACGAGATCTTTTGATACATATTCTTTATGTCCATGTTGGATGTCAAATTTGGCAGTTTGTATAGACATTTTCCACATTATATTGGGAAACATTTATACACGAATGAAAAATTGGATCTACATGTTTAATAAAAGAAATTAAAAAATAATAATAATAATAATAATAATTGTGGATATTGATTTTTTAAAAATAAAGAAATAATGGGCAAATTTGTATGGTCCGTGAGGGCAGTGGTTGTCCTTTTGTTATGAATTTCATAATTCATTTATTCATAATTTGGAACACCGACGAATTAGTTCAATCATTGTTAAACCAAAGTCACGAGAGCGCTCCCCAACGTTACACAAAATCCCAAGTTTTTTATTTTATTTTTAACATATTGTCTCTATTTCTTTTTTTAATATTATTCTGGACTTTATTGTTAATCATGTCTTGTATTTTAAAGATTTTGGTTTTTATTTTAAAAAACTGATTTCGGTGTTCCTTTTTCTAGTGGTTTGTTTAGGTATTTGCTAATTACATAGTTTCTACTGACCTTTTCGTTTAGTGTGTTTAGTTTGTTTGCCACAAAATATTTGGGGGAGTTAATAAAGGTAGGATGTTTAATTTTGTAATGTTGTGTTGTTTGAGAACCTAATACAAAGTTAGATGTCATTGTAGTATTCTGTGAGAATCCCACCTTGATAAGGTGAGGATATCTCTTAGTGCATATAAGGTAGGTGGATTACTCCTCTCATTACCAATTGGTTTTGAGATGGATGTCCATACTATTTCACATATTCGTGCAAAAACCTATAATTAAAACAAATTTAATAATTGATCCCAGTCAAGAGTTAAGTTAAATTGGTGAAAAACTTTTAAGATCACACTTCTGATGATCACTATTAGATTTTAAGACAACTCACTCTAGAATAAGGTTGATCAAGATTAATCCAAAGAATTTGTTTATCTTAAAACTAAAAGACAATGTCAAATGAGGTTCAAGAAATACAAGTTTCGATGTTCAATATTCTCTTCAAAATAAGGTATTACATGCATTTTTTAAAGGCCACATGACCCTGCATGCCTTGGAATACAAAATAACTCTAACAACGATTGATGCATTTTGTGAAAAAAAAGACATAGAAAGCCAAAGTCAATTGTATATCAATTGAAAGACTTAAATGCTGAGCAAAAAGGAAGATATGCTTTTAAGTATGCTCAACTAACTCCTTTAGAAAGTCACATGCAATTATGAGTATGGTTTGACAAGTTTTGACACCAAAAAAGTTCTAAAATATGCAATCTAGAAATGCAATTGTTTAAAATTCTACATTGTAATTTATAAGTCTCTTGAATCTTTTTTGTATTGCGTCTTGTAGTAGCTCTTTCATGTGCGTACAATGAATCGGTGGTTGATTCATATCATTCCATCTTTCTTTAATAGGATTTATCCTCGAAGTCAAATCAAAGTCTTTATGTCACTATTTGAACACTTTATGCTTCATGTGTTGGATGAACTTGGATGCAAATTTGGAGTATCTCATCACAATAAACGAGTTGGCATTGTGTTGTCATCGTTTACTATAGAAGGAAGTTTTGATTCAATATATTGTATAAGTTATTTCGTCTCCGGTAAGAACTCAAAAAAAAAACACTAAAGAATTAACATGGTATGGCTTGAGCTCGCCCATTAAATCACAACAAGTTCCTTGATATAAAAGACTTAAATATTTTACTTTGAAAACAAAATGGATTTAATTTTACTTGCTCTTTCACACAATGCGATGCACGACATGAATGCAGTATTGCGTTTATTTCATTTTCCTCAATTCATCATCGTATTATTCTATCAGCACCACGTATTATTCTATCAGCACATTGCATGCCTGTATAAGTACGGTTCATCCTAAAAATAAAAACGTACTTCATAGAAAAAATGTTTAGCTTACTGTCTTGAAAGATCTGCTGGAATGAAATTAGATTGAGATTCACGTTAGTTAATTACTCAAAATTGTTTTGCGATTATCTATTGCTTAAATTGTTGAAATCATTGTGATATATATACAAACCCTAAAATTCAAGTATACACATGACTAATAAAAAAAAAAAAAAAAAAAAAAAAATCATGGATAATAAATTCTAAAATACTTATACACATGACTAAAATAAACCCTCTAACATACATAAAACTCATGGATTAAAATATACGACCTCAAAATAAAACAAACTCATATGGTTGTTTGTCGAAGATAAAGGGGGAGTCGAGAAAAATAATTCATATCGTGTTAGTCAGACGATTCTAGAAAGCTTGAACTGAAAAACGAATTTCATACGGTATGGAGAAGACGAGGCCCTGAAGAAATTTTGAAAAAAAATGGCAGCAAAAAAATTGGAAAAGAAAGAATGATAATTGAAAAAAATATTTGATAAAATGAGAATAAATGAGACAGAAATAATGAGGCACAAATTTAGAAAAAGAAGTTGGAAATTTTTTACAAAGTAATAAAAAGTATTTAATGAGAAGAGTATAGATGTAATTGTTTAATAAAAAGAATTAAATAATTTACTAATGAAAATTAGATTTGTTAATATTTTGTTTAGATCTAATTATTTTCTAAATTTAGCTTAGTTTTTTTGTTTAAAAAACCTCTCATAAATTAACTCAACAAAGGAATATTTATCTCATAAATATTTCTCAATTAATTTACAGAATTATATTGGGTATACCATTTTAACTAAATAATTATACATTGTAGGTAAAATTAAAATTATTTGCAGATCTTTTTTTTTTTTATTAGATTTTCTTCTTCTATAAATATCATATTGCTCATTCATCTATAGTTAATACCTTATTTATTGTATTTTCAAAAAAAAAAAAAAACAACAACCTTATTCATTATTTTGTTTTTAATATTCTGGATTTCTTCTAATTTAAGTCAAATTTACTAAATTCGTTTGATTTTCTCCCAAAATTGAACCAATCATAAAGGAATTTTTACGTTTTTTTCTTTTTTTGCAATTTTTTCATTTTTGTTTCTCTTCCCTCAAACCATTTCTCGCCTCCATCCTCGTGTTCCTTCCATTTCTTCCGGCCAATAAGCTCATAAAGTTACGTATGTTCATCCGGGAAAAGAAGAAAATTTCCTCCATTCAAATCCATAAATCTTCTTCCTCACCATTTTGGAATGTTTCTAGGTTTCTAAAATTGACATTATTAAAATAGACCGAATATATAGTCTTCAAGTTACATCTTCAATTCCACTTTTAACCATAGCTTCTTTTAGTTCCACTGTTGCATCATTCATAGAATTTTTTGCAGACTTAACCATGTTGTGTATCTGACAATTTGTACATCAATAATTATACGATTCAGGCCAAATATCAAAATAAAGAGTAATATAGTATAATAAACCAATCAGAGAAATTAATAGCACACATTAATACGATACACACGATATATTCAGTCCGTGATGTTGTTTTCTTTAATAATACTCTTTAATTCCAAATCAAATCAGTAACACCGACAATACCCTACCAAACATACAAATACATATACAGTACATAACTCGACACACAAACAGTACACAACACAATCAAAAACCTCAAAATCGCCAAATCACAAACGAAAATCGGAAACCCCAATAATAAAACCCACAAATTGATACACAAAAAGTCTATAGAAATCGATACATTACATGCATTATATACCGTACATGTATTTAACAAAACTCGGAAATCGGTAACCAAACAGTCCAGAACACCATAAACCCCAAAATCTTCAAATCTACACAGAATCGAAAACCCTAGAATACCAAACTTGGAAATCACATTTACAAATCCTAGAATCCAAAACAACAATAAAATCGAAACAAAACATACCTTATCAACAAGCTTAGAGTTCAAAAGTTTATTGAAGTGAAACGAATCAAGTAAAGAACGGAGACGGCGAATTGAAGAATAAACATAGAACTAATATTAATCAACTAGTTTGAACTATTTAAACTAAATCTTTATATCTATAAATGTACTGTTAATTGTGAGCAAACCTACATAGAGATTATCTCAAATAATATGAGAGTTAAATTTCGATTTTCGAATTCAAACTTGTAATCATGTAATTGAAGTGGATTAATACCAATCAAGAACTCAATATTGACTCATTCGGTAAAACACATTACAATTGATAGTTGAGCTAACAAAAAAAAAGAACTAATCAGCTTGAGTTAACTTTTAATGAATTTTGTGCACTGGAAAATAAAGATAAAATGGTAAATACATAAAATAAATGATAAATAATAATTTGAAGAAACATATATTAAAAAATTAATTTCAATAATCAAGTAACAATTCAATTAATTAAGATTCTATTTAATAATAATAATTATTTTTTTTGTTTTTAAAATTTAAGCATACAACTACTACTCCAACATGTAATTTTTTATTGTTTTAGTTGTGTTTTAAAAAACCAAACTAAAAAAAAATAAAAATAAACAACATTTAAATATATGTATTTTGTTTATGGAATTTAGTTATGATTTACCTATTTATTTAAAAGAAGATGAAACCATAACAAAAAAATTGAGTAATTAAATTTGAAAAATAAAAAAATAAAAAATTGAATGAATGAGACCTAATAACTAATATTAACATAAAAGTAATCATAATTTAAAATTATAAAGGTAAAAAGTTTCTTTTACAATTAAATGTCTACAATATTTGAAAAGAACCTTTAACATTTTTCATTAAAAAAAATGATAAAAATATATTTCTTTTGAAAGTTAAAGACATTTTTTACACTTTTTAAAAACAAAACTTAAACTGTTTTTTAGGCACGGATATTTCTCAAACGTTTTATAAAATTAAAGATATTTTAAAATTAACAAAAAAAAAAAAAAAAAAAAAAAAAAAAAAAAGATGTTATACCCAAATTCATTATTTCAGGGATATTATTTTATAATTTAACCTTTAATTTTAAATATAACTCTAATTTCTATTATTTTTTTAATCACTAATTTTCCTTTTAAATTGAGAAAACTAATACGGAGTAAAAACTCCTCAAGAAATGAGTTTCACCAAATCGTTGAACACCACGTGGCAGAGATCCTTGTTGTACACGTGGAGATAGCAAAATGAGTGGGGCCCACGTGCGTTTGTTGGGCTCTCGACTTTCGTGAAACGATGTGTCGGATGGGGCCCACGTGCGCTTGTTGTACACGTGGAGATAGCAAAATGATTTTATTGACTTCTTATACGTATTATTTTATTCGGCTAACTATATATTTGAGTACTCAATTATAATAATAATATTATTCCATTATAATAATTAGTGAATTAATTTATAATCTATCATTCTAATTGTAATAGAAGTTCAATTCTAATCTAATAATTTATGTTATGGTAAAATTATTTATTATAATAATTATATAACATTTTTTATTCATTAAAATATATATATATATATATATATATACATGAAATCTATATTTGATTCGTATAATTTTGTTTAAGAGTAATAGTATTACCTGTAGGATTTGTTGACCCTATCTCTTCACTTTATATTAAAAAAAAGAAAGCAATACTTAGATTTTTATCAGTCAAAATGGCTTGAATTTTCCCTGATAGAGATGGAGTTGTGTGGTGGGGTGGAATGGAATGGAATGGGTTGAATTTCAATTATAAATTTAAGTAGGGATGGCTATTGTGTTGAACAAAGATTGCCCATTAGTTCCACAAACCATAGTGCTTCCTCTATTCTCATAGGAAAAAGAAATTAGTGCTTTCTCCCCCTAATTATTAATATTTGGGTGTGATTGAAATTAAGGCCTCTCGATTTGTTTGATCAATTAAATATTCAATGGTTATTCAAAGAAAATTTAACATGTTCCATCTCCCTCCATTTCTTCAATAATAAGACCAATTTTTTAGTTGAACCATTGTAGGTTGAGGTGAGAATCTCAACATTTAAAAAAAAAAAAAAAAAAAAAAAAAAAAAAAAAAAAAAAAAAAAAAAAAAACATATAATCAAAACAATTCAATTATTTTGTAGAGATGAACCTCAATAAATAAAGGTTAAGGTTTGGGGCATTTACCTAAACAGATTGAGTTATTATAATTCAATTCATGTTTGACCCATCAATTATAATAATTGATAGATTCTTCATCATTTCCTATAACACATGCTTCTATTTGAGATTAATCATTTCTTCTTTTCTATTATAATATCGTGTGCCTCAAATATCATTTTTAATAATTCATATTATAATAACATGTACTTCAAATAATATTTAATATAATTCTTGTGTTATAACAACTTGCACCTTAAATACCGTTTATAATAAATCCCCCAAAAGACATCCTAAGAGATTGTAGTGATGTTTTTATTTTATTTTTTTGAAAATGAGATTGTAGAGATGTTGAAATATTATTTTAGGAGAAAAATCGATGATCAACTTGATACCCATAATTTAGAAACCGATCAAATTTAGAAAGTTAAAATATAGTATTTAAAGCTAAAATTTAGTCTATTTTGGAGAGTTATTTTGAGCTACTATAAATTAGATGAGTTTGAGTGATTAAAAATTAAGAATGTAATAATAACTCATTTGAAAATAGATTTTTATAGAGAGATTGTAAGTAGTACCTCATTTAATGTAGATTTATTTATAGAAAAGTTACACCCAATAACTCATTTTGATGTAAATTTTACAAAATAATTGCATAAATACTTTTGAAAATGAATATTATTTTAACCGATTAAAAATGAGTAACAATTTTTAATAGTTGCGATAACTATTTTGATGTAATTTTTAAGAGAAGAAATTATAAATGTTCATTTGTAACTTATCCGTAAAACAAAAAATCAAACGCCCCATAGAAAATTAAAACTTAGTCTTAATAGGTTGATAAAACAAAAAATAGTCATCATCTTTAGTAATTATTGACAAATTAAATACATTAAAATTGGTTATTCATATGTCCATAAATACGATGCAAGTTAAGTGACAAATACAAAAAAAACACAGCTTTAAATACTTAATTCAAATAGAAATAACATAAACTAATTTTTAGGTTTTAAGTTATAAAGACTCAGATTCTAAATTTCAAAAATATAACTAAATTACAACTTGCAATAAAGTATAGAAACTAAATTCTAAATTTTAAGACAATTTATAATCAACCAGAGATCAATTTGTTTACAGATATCCCTACCGATTGAATTAGTGATGTACGTAATGAATATAGTTTACGATGTAGAAAGCATTTAATTACACTAATTTATAGATTGAAAACGGGCGCAAGAAATGACTAGAAAGATTTAATTCAATTCAAAGCAAAATCATCCTTTCATAACGATTTGCATCTAATCAAGAAATTGTTTTTTGGACCAAGAAATTGTGTCAACATCTCATGGCAAATAAGCTAAAACTAAGGCCCCGTTTGATAACCATTTGGTTTCTTGTTTTTGGTTTTTCAAATTTAAGCCTACTTTCTCTCAAATCTCCTACAATTTGTTTCATCATTTCTACCATGTATACATCTTTTCTTAAGAAAGTAAGGGAAGATCAACCAACTTTTAAAAACAAAAAAAATAGCTTCCCAAAGTTTGTTTTTGTTTTTAAAAATTGGCTAGTATTCTCCTACTTTCTTAAAGAAAGATGGATAAATGGTAGGAATGATGGAACACAATGTAGGAAATTTGAGAGAGAATAGGCTTAAATTTGAAAAACCAAAAACAAGAAAAGTTATCAAACGGGGCCTAAGGTGTTCAGTTTCGATTAGGCTAAAACAACAAATGGTAATTTGAAGAATCAAAAAGCCAAATCGAGTTTTGACTAAACCATACCAAATATAATTGAGCTGAATTAAGTACAAATACTACCTCCACTTAATGACCAAAGAGTTACGGGTTCGAATTCATAACTATAAAAAAAACATAAAAAAAAAAAAAAAACTACCTTCACAAAATTACTACCTTCAATAATGAATTTCTAAATATTTTGAACTATATTTTCTAAAACCAAGTCAAATTTTGAAATGTATATATTTATTGAAATTTAGCTAGAAATTCAAATGTTTTCAACCATGGCTCAAAAATGCAATTACTTTATAAATTACCAGACTCGGAAGAGCATAATGGAGTGATCAAAAGGCACGAGGAAACAAAATGATACACTTCGAAACAGGCTAAATTCATCACTCCCAACCTTAAAACACAAGCTAAATTCTAATGTTTTATATATATTTTCACACCAAACAAAATTGATGGCTAGTGCCCAGTATAAGTAAAAGAGTAAAGAAAGGAATTAATTTGAGATGATCAAAAGTAGATAAATAGTAGACATTGAGACTAATTTCTTGTACCTCTACTTCTTCTTGATGTGACTTGAACCCATCCATCATCTTCAGCCTCAGCTCTGGCCTCTGGATTGGGTTGATTTACAACAACAGGCCTGGGTTGTTGTATGGCATCCACCATCATATCATTTCCCATGTCCTCTCTTCCATTTTCACCATCACCATCTTCTTCTTCATCATCACTCTCAACCTTAAAATTCATCAATGTCAAGATTGGAAGATGCTTTATATGACAAGAAAATGGAGAATGGCAGAACTTGAAGTTTTAGTCCTTTGAGCAAGTTTTCTGGCCATGAGTTATGGCAATGTAGGCCAAACAGTAACAAACAGCAGTTCCTTCTAAGCAGTACCCTCAAAATTACATTATTGGAAACCGAGTTCCTTCTCGACATATATTCTGGAACTATAAATGAACAGACTGTTTAGGACAGAAATTCACGTTACCTGACGAGCATGAGCAACCCGTGTGAGAGGGATTTGCCTTAACCTATCGATGGAGCTGAAGTTACCATCCACACATTCCTCATGCATGAAAATTAATTCCTCTGCTACCTGCATCATTAGAAAAGGAAAACAAGAAGAAAAACAAAAATCAATCAATTAGACTAAATAAGTCAACTCAACTCTTGAAGGAGCTTCGTGATAGTAACACATTACACACTTCACTTCTCAAAGGTGATTTTAGTTTCAAGATAACAAAAAACTTTTTTTTTCAACTTTGATATTCATGACTCCGAACCAGCTTGTGCGCACCTCCGACTATTGTCAAGGGAATGTCATCTGATCTTACAACATTTGGATGTCAAAAAAACTCGTAGGAAATTAATTCCTAAATAGGTGATCACCATGGATTGAACTCAACAAAACATTTCAATGATGATTGAAAAGATACATCCTATCGAAACATGTTATAAAAAACTCTTCCACTGAAAGATGAAAGTGGTTAAGTCATAGCTACAAAAAGGAGGGGTAGAGTGACAGCAATACAAGGCCGTGTACATAATTGATTCGAGCAGAGAGTTATAATCCTTATAGGTGTGTTCATCATTGAAAAGTCTATTGTTCCTTTCCCTCCATATTCTCCAGAGAAATGCATAGATAATGTTTAGCCACAAGCTTTCAACGTCACCAGTGAATGGGTTTCCCAATAATAGATAAATGACAAGATCCATAATTCTTCTAGGGAGAGGGGTGGACCAATTGAAGGCAGAAAGAATGTGATCCCACATTCTGGAGGATATACCACAACTTATGAACAAATGATGCTGTGTTTCCGACTCCGCTAGGCACATACAACAAATGGAGGGTTGAAGAGCAGATTTTGCAAGCTTTTTCTGGATAACATCATTGGTATTGACAACACCCCTACTAAGCTCCCATATATAATATTTCACCTTCCTCGGTTGGGGACCCTTCCACGTTCTTTTGTAAAGCACTCGGTTTGGCTCAACTCCCTGACTAGCTGATAGGTTTTTGTATAATGAGCATGTTGTAAAATTCCCAGATTCATCCAAAGGCCATTTCCATATATCATCAGCATCAATAATCTCAGTTTGATCCAAAACAGAACAAAGAGAAGCCCATTTGTCAGCCTCAGCATCATACAAATTCCTTCTCAAAGAAAGGAACCAATTGCTAGTGAGTTGTCCAATAACGATAGATATCTCCACCTTTTTGTTGAGTGCCAATTGATAAATTAGGGGAAATCTATCCCTTAGGGCAATATCATCTTTCCATTTATCCCCCCAAAAAAGGATTTGATATCCTCTACCGAGCTTGTGTACCACCCGTCGTAGATAAGGCTGCCATACTTGGAAATGGTTTTCCAAGGCCCTTTTGCTTGCTTAAGTGAGAATCCTCCATGCCTCTTGGATTCCAAATCACCCCTATATTTGTGTCTCAACATCATTCTCCACAATGTGACTATCTATTAGAAATCATGAACTTTTCAAGTACATTTCTAGTTACCTCTCACCGAAAATTGAAAATGACTACAAAGAAAGAAAGAAATTCTACGTAGATCATAGATGGCTAATAGATTTGAAAATTAATGAGCTCCATAAGTGATAAGGTTTTAAGGAATTTATACAATCACCGCCATCTTCCAGGCATCTATCTTCTAAAGCACCAACCATAACAATAAACAGCTAAAAGTTCAATAGTATCTCGAACTATTCAAACAAAACCGTCATGCATCGAAACTAAGGGGTGGAAGCAAAAATTTCAAATCTCTCTCACATAACGCCATTTTCACGAGTCACATTTAGATTAGAACCATCCGGAACCAGATCAAGTAAAAGAAACATCCATCATGATCAGGCGTCAACTACAATTAGTAATTACTCATTAGTAAACAACTAAATTCAGTATACAATAAATTCATTTGATAAAGAAAATCAATTTCAAATAAAAAGTTAACGAAAATAATAGTATCAACTTGGTCTTAAATAACAGCATGTTATTTCATCATGTGAAAGAAAAAAAAAAACCTAGTTATGAGAAATATCAAATATGGTTGTCCTCAAAGACTAACTAGGATCGAGAGGGGTATGAAACATACCTCCTCAATGCTACCATCATCAACCTGAGTATTCAACGAAAGCATAGCTTCCTCAAGAATCATTTCTAAATCATCAATGTATAGTTGCTCTGCAAAATCAAAATTGTAATGAACAATACAGAAAGATAAGCACCAAGATTATCCAAGTGTAAGGAAGCGAAATTACCTTTGTTCTGAGTAAACCATGTAAAGATATCGGAGCACAATAATTCAACTTTACGACGAGAATCGCGACCACCCCACTCATTCTCCACTGCCAACTGAAGAGCTGACCAACGGGATAAAACCAACCCGATACCTTCCTGGAACAATGGAAATGCCTCAGGTGGGAGAAATCGGTTACCGCCACCATCCATTGCTCCGCCTCCAAGCCTAAAACCCTAAAATCCCAATCAATAAAGCAGAGCACGGATTTGGTTTCTTCAGAAAATTCTATACAGAGCACAAGCAATATTTTTTCCAAATTATTTCCATTCTGTGTGTTGACCTTTTTTTCTTGGTTTCTTGAGAAAATTGTAGAGAACAAAGTATCCAATGCATTCCAACTCTAAGTTGAAGAAAATAAAAAGAAAAGTCGAAATCAAACGAACAATACCAAAGAGAAAACTTACCTTCAAGTATTCAAGTTACGAAGGTGCCTGTGACGGTGGAGGCGGTTCCTGGGACGGAGGCAGCGATTGTGACGGTGGAGGCGGGCGACTCACTGTGGCTTTTTGTCGATAAAATCGCAAGGGAGGGAGGTGGAGGGAGGCAGCGCGAGATAACAAAACTTAGGGTTTGTTGATTTTATTTTGGAAAAATTGCATAAACCACCAGTGAACTATGGTAAGGGTTGCAATTAACACGCCTTTCATAAGTGTTGTAATTAACCTCATTTATCTCAAAAATTGAAAGATTTTCATATGTATGTCAATGTATGATTTTTTAAATTATTATTAATTAATTAAAGCGTCGCCATACTTTCCTCGAATGAGACAGCCAATTTTTTCTATTATTTCTGTCTCGGTGAATTTGGTTGCCTCATTTGAAGAAAGTATGGCGACGCTTTAACATGAAAGATTGTAAGTCAATTTCTACCCCTCTTTCTATTAATTTCAATTATCCTCTAAGATATGCCCTAGCAGTGAAGTGGAGAGGATGGAGATGTCTCGAATGATGTATGTATTAGTAATGAGAAGTTAATGTTCGTCATAAGTTGTACCAGACCAAACATTGCACATGCGGTGGGAGTAATTAGTCGGTATATGGCGAATGCTGGTGGAGACCATTGAAATGTTTGTAACACCCCAAATCCATTTTTAGAAATATATATATAATTATGAATTTTGTTTAAAAAAAAAAAAAAAAAAAAAAAAAAACCCAAAATCGCAACA
>JBBMEF010048589.1:0-13044 GCA_037832685.1 Sicyos baderoa
AGGTATACTTGCCTTTGCAAATCGCTGCAAAACATTTATAATATTCGCATTTTGCGAACACACCTTAGCGCGGTCACCCGACCTGCTTCGACCGCCTTCACACTCGCCCAGCCGTGCCGCCCAGCATCAATTGAGCCCGCTGCACAGTGCCTGCTGCTCACGACCGACTACCTTCGCACGCCAATACGCAGCAGCCGTCAAGTAGCCCTTCCGCACGCGCGCCAGCTGTTTGTTCGACGTGCAGTTGGCCTTTGCTCGAGCAGCCGGGCAGCCTCGTGCTTCATCGTTTTTGGGTATCATTTCTTCGTCGTTGTTGTTTGGTTTAAGTGTTATCCAGTTTAGTTAGATATTTAATTATTATTTGCTAAATTATTGTTGCTAGGTTCTTTGAGTTGGCGACTTGCAGCTTAGGAGTATTTCCTGTTTTTGTTTGTTGTCTTCCAAACCAGGTAAGGATTTCTTATCGGGGTTGTGTGGACGCTGCGAATAACTTTAATAGCATTATGATATTTTGTGATTGATTATGAGCATGCTAGTGGATAGGTTCCCTGTTTCTGATTCTGGCTGACATGTACGTTATTTCTGTTCAACGTGTTAGTTCCATGCTAGGTCTTTCTTATGTTGGCATGTCTTCGTGTATTTGTTCTTAATGTTGTAGTGTCATTTTAGATTTGTTCATCTTGTTGATTATCGCTTGAATGACTGAGCTAGCACGTGTCTCAGATTTAGAAACATGTTTAGGAGTTATCAGCTGAGGGGGAGAGTGTGGAACTTGTAGTTGTGTTGAGTTACAGATAACTCAAAGCTGTGTTGAGTTACAGATAGCTCATAGCTGTGCTGAGTTACAAATAACTCATGGCCTTGTTGAGTTACAGATAACTCGTAGCTGTGCTGAGTTACAGATAACTCGTAGTTGTGCTAAGTTACAGATAACTCGTAGTAGTGTTGAGTTTCAAAGAACTCGTAGGCGTAAGACCGCGATGGGCATCATAGTAAGACCACATGTTGACATCCTCTGGGTTTGACCGTTTAACCCAAGTTTAGTTGTTGTTTGATTACATGTATCTTGTTGCTAGATGATTTGTTTTTCGTATTGTATGGGGATTCTTACTGAGTAACTCGTTGCTCACCCTTATTTTCTGTGGTTTTTCCACTAGGTAACTTGGGACCAAAGCCTGGATGGCTAGAGGAGGCAGCTGGATGATCATGGACTATTTCGATACTCTGAGTCTTGTTTTATTTGTTTAAGAACTTTTTATGCATGTAGACAGGGCACGAAGCCCTTAGGATATTTTCGAATGTTTTCTGGATTTGAATGTATTTTCTGGATGTTTAGCTTTGAAATAAAATTACTCTGGTCAGGGTTATGCTTTAAACTGCTTTTGGACAGGTGCTTGGAAACAGGGACAGATTCTATAAAATGTCTGTGAATGATTTAAAGTTTTGGATGTTTTTATCTTTCCGCATTTACGATTATGGATTTTTAATACATGCATTTGAGTTAAAGACCTAGGTTTAGGACTCTATTCGAATCGGGTCTTTACAATTGTATTTTAAAATAACTTAAGAGATTTTTTTAGTCTTAAAACTAACGTTGGCCTTTAACCTTATTCAAATGAAAAATAAAATATATTAAACGTGCAACTCAGGTATAAATTTTCTAGTGACCTAAAAAGAGCTTAAAAAAAGTTAGGAACTAAGGAAAAGAGTTAACAAATTTGTAAAGAAAAGTCCAAAGTTCAAGAAGAAATGAAATCCAAAATTTGTGAATTTCAAATTCGTGAGCTTCAAAGTTAAAGATAAATGAAACCCAAAGTTGTGAGATTCAAATTGGCCGAAAAATGTCGAAAAGCGAGAGATGCCAAAGAAACGAGCCGGACTTGTGAGAAGAAATAAAATCTAGGGTTGAGAAGAGAAAGGGCAAAGAATTGATCAAGAATGAGCGTGTTTCTCGAATGAGGAAAAAAGGAGCGTGTTTCTGACCCTCACAATAGATGGTAGGCAATGTCCACCACCAAAAGTAATTAATGACAGACATCACCCGCCACCAAAAGTAATTAACATGGGGCATATTTTCCCGCAACCATTAGCAATTAACTGCAGGCATATTTGGCTGGCCATCTTTTTTTCCATGTTTTTTTTATAATCTTTTTAGCCCGTCATGTATTCTTGTAATTATAGTAGTGATATATTTTAGAATAAATTAAGGGGAGAGGAAACACTATTGCTTTCAAATAAATGAGATCTAGTCTAATATCAATTTTCGAAATTGAACTCATAATCATTAAAATTTAAGAAAAATACCATCCATTGAAAGTTTTAAAAAAATGCCCTCCATTGACTGTTTTAAAAAATACCCTTAAAATTATTTCAAAAAATAAAATAAAAAAATATCACATTAAATTTGGTCTAAAATTGTTAAAATTTTCTTTAAAAGATCTCTGAATTTTAATGAAGTTTGAAAAATACTTTTAGCCTTAAAATATTACAAAAATACTTTCTTTCTTTTTTAATAAATACTTTTATTGTTAAAATTTATGACAATATTAACATTTTATTTGAATAAATATTAATTTTTTATTTAGTTTACAAGAAAACATTAAAACTTTTTTTTAGAAATTAAAGAAAACTTTAAAACTTGTATTCTTAACTTACGAATGATTTTATGTAAACAATTAGTTGATTTTTTCATTCAACTTTTAATTTCATAGTTGAAATTAATAATATATTTCTAATTTGATTGTTCTTTATCCTTTATCATGTGTCTGTATCAATTTTACATTTTTATGCATAGAAAGTGGAAAAGTAGCAGCCCCTCCCAATAGGTTTTATAAAACTCAGGGGAATTATAACAGCTATGCAGTTTTTGGAAAGTATTTACATCCGTATTCAAATCTAATTTTATTTCTAAGAATATATTCCTTATTTTTTTCAGTTTAAATAATTAAAGAGCAAAATATCATTCTTTTTCTTTTTGAGATTACAAAATACCATTCTACTCTTCTATTAATTATATTATTTTTAAAGATTTTTTTCAAATTGTCTTTCGACAATTCCCTCGTGCTCCTTTTTCTTTTCTTCTTCGTTTTCTACTTTGATGTGGAGCCCTAAGTTTCTGTCATCTCCTTCATTCTTCTGCGCTTTCTGGCGATTTTTGCAATTTCTGGCGGTTTCTTCAATTTATGGCGCTTTCTGCACTTTTGGGCGATGTCTTCTTTGATCTTCTGATTGTTCTTGGTTCTAATAAGACTTCAGATTTCTAATAGAGTATTAGAAAATAAATACAGTTTTCAGAAAGCTCATACAATATTAAGAGTTCAGTACAGACCTTAGAAACAAATAAATAATTAAAATTTCAATGCATGTTTCAGAAATCTTGCAGAGTATTAGAAAATAAATATAGATTTCGGAAATTTCATACAAATCAAACAATCTATACAAAAATTAGATATCGGAATTTCATACATATATTAGAAATTTCATACAACATAAACAATCAATACAGATATCGAAAATTTGATACTGCCAAATGTAAACAAAAATCCTAGAAATTGAAATTTTAAAATTAGCGGCGACGAACAACAGAACAAGAACAATTAAACTATTAACAGTACTGAAAAATACCTTAATATACTTGACTTTTGTGATTTCAATGGCGATTTGTGCGCATAAGGCGATTTTGGCGCTGAAGGATGAAAACGAAGTAAACGCAACAACAATGACGATCAAAGACGATTTGAAAACGATGAAGTTGAAGAAATCGACTGCAACAATGGCAACCAGAAGGGTGCAATCGTGTTGTTTTAAACGAAGAAGGTGAGATGGTGGAATCGTGTTTGAGAAGTTTACGAACATGATGATGGACGCGAGATTTTAAAATGAAATTCGGCGGCGTTTCTGGCGGTATTAAAATATAAATTTAACTTTTAATTAAAATAGGAGGGCAAATTAGTCTTTTACAAATATTACGATTTCTTATTCTTAATTATGTAAAATAGTTTTGCTAATTAATCTTAATGTGGACAAATTTGCAATTACTTTCCTACTTTAGTTTACTGCTCCACTTTGCCCTAAAATTATTTTACAAAAATTGTTCAAACAAATACACTAAATTGCGCATAGACTTACACGCGATAAAAATTATAAAAAAAAAGGTTTATAGTCCTTATTCAAGCAATCAAAACAAACATATTGATTATCAACACGAGCAGTAGTTCAGTGTCATTAGTGTATACCTAATGACCAAAAGATCATAGGTTCGAGTCTCCCGATCCCTCAATTGTTGTATGGGTTTTCTACCCACCCGTCAACGGATCTGTGAAGATATAGTGAATCTGATGGAAATATATTCCAGAATGTTCTTTTAGGTTAGATTTAATAGAATATATTGTATTATTTAATTGTATTATTTCCCTATATAAAGGGACCTACAAGTGTGATAATTATCAAGTTGAAATACAGAAAGAATATTTTCCCTAATTGTTTTTCTTGGTATCAGAGCAATATGGCCAACGCCTTTGCAACTTCTAGGGCGCTAAACCAACTTCTTTCTCATTCCACCACAATTAAATTAGATCGAGCGAATTTCCTGTTATGGCAAAATCTTTCTTTGCCAATTGTGAGAGCATATGGTTTATTGGGGCACCTAAATGGAGAGGACAAATGCCCTTTAGAAACATCTGCGTCAGGGCTGACGCGAGGTCAGAATGCTGTCCAATCGACTGGAGCAAGAAGCAATGGAGAAGGTGCTTCATTGGAAGCCACATCGACTTCCTCAGCAGGGCTGGCGCGCCAAGGTGGCGCTGTGGGCCAGACAACAGACGGCGCGTATGGCAGGCAGGCAGGCGCTACAGCAAACGGCGCAGATGGCAGGCAGGCAGGCAGGCGCTGACTTCGGTTCTGACGGCGCAGGCGGCGTCCAACTGGCAGACGGTGCAGACGCACTTTTCGGCAGAGGCGGCGTCCAAGTAGCAGACGACGCAGGTTTGGCAGGCGCTGCAGGGGTCAGTCGCGTCAGGGCTGACGTGGCACAGCAGGGGCCCCATGGGCAATCAGTGGGGCCCACATGTCATTTTTCTGAATTTTTTAATTTTTCACCCAATGTGCATCAAAACTTAGGCAATTTTCCAGCACTCTCCAACCCCTTGTTTGATGAATTTGATACTTGGGTAGCCTTAGATCAATTATTGTTAGGGTGGTTGTACAATTGTATGACCCAAGAGGTTGCAACCCAAGTAATGGGCTTTAAAACAACATGTGAACTTTCGACTGCTGTACAAGAGTTGTTTGGTGCACAATCTCGAGCTGAGGAGGATTATCTCCGGCAAACTTTTCAACAGTGCAGGAAAGGCCCGTAAAAGATGGCTGATTATCTACAAATTATGAAATCACATGCTGATAAGTTGGAACTTGCTGGAAGCCTGGTTCCTCTTCGGTCGTTAATTTCCCAAGTACTGCTAGGACTTGATGAAGAGTATAATGTTGTAGTAGCAAATGCACAATGTCAGACTGATCTCACATGGTATGGGCTGCAGACCGAACTCTTAATGTTTGAAAAGCGAATTGAGAGTCAGAACTCCCATAAAACAGCCTCCTTCAATCAATCAGCTTCTGCTAACATGGCGAATGTACGAGGTGCTTCTCAATGGTCCAAGCCACAACCTTCTTTCTCAAGCAATCGATGACACCAATCTCATAGGGGAGGACGTGGACGTGGTCGCGGTCGCGGGAGTGGCCCTTATCACAGTAATACTATGTGCTACGTTTGTGGCCGACTAGGTCACATTGCTAATGTTTGTCGTGACAGGTATCTTCCAAGTCAGCAACGCGGCATGTCACAACCTGATAATTCCCAACCACGAGGCATGTCACAATATGATACTTATCAGCAACAACCAAGAACCCAACGTCCGTTCCATAATCAACATAGTTTCTCTGCTACATCTAGTGGAGGAGGCGGTTCCAGCTACCCACACGCATTCCATGCTCAACATACTTCCAATCCTTTCTCTGCAAATCCGGACACTGTAGCAGACCCAAACTGGTATATGGATAGCGGGGCGTCTCACCATGTTACTTCGGACTACAACAATATGGCCTATCCCAGTGAATATGGAGGTAAGGAGTCGGTAGTTGTTGGGAATGGTGACAATTTGTTAATTACTCATGTTGGGTCTTGTTACTTATCTACGCCTACTAGATAGTTAAAACTTGATAATGTGTTGTGTGTGCCGGATATTGCTAAAAACCTTGTTAGTGTATCTAAGCTTGTTCAGGATAACAATGTTGCTTTGGAATTTTATGGTACTTACTGTTTTGTGAAGGATCTTCGTACGGGTCGTATACTTCTGAAAGGGGAGCTTAAAGATGGGCTGTATCGAGTTGCACCTGGCGGCTCGCAGGATTTGGTTCGTGATCAACCAGTCAAGTTAGATAATGGTCACTTAGTTTATTCGGCTTCTGTTTTACCTTCTGTTTGTTCAGTTAATGTTGCTGTTTCTAGAAATATTTGGCATCAGCGTTTAGGGCACCCGTCTTATAAAACTTTGCAAGGTTTAGTCAGTAAATTTGATTTACCGTTTTTAATAAATGATTCTTCTGTGATTTGTGAGGCGTGTAAGTTTGGAAAAATGCATTCTCAACCTTTTCCACTGTCTGATTCTCATGCCTCTTGCTTGTTTGACTTAGTTCATACTGACTTGTGGGGTCCAGCCCCAGTTGCGTCCTCGGACGGTTATCGTTATTATGCACACTTCTTAGATGATTATAGTCGGTTTGTGTGGGTCTATCCCCTCAAGCTTAAGAGTGATGTGCTGAGTGCCTTTTGTCATTTCCTAAGTATGGTGAAAAATCAGTTTGGTTGCTCCGTCAAAGCTCTCCAGTCAGATAATGGCGGTGAATATCACCGCGTTCATGCGATGTGTGCAGAGGAAGGTATTTGTTCTCGGTTTTCATGCCCTTACACCTCAGCTCAAAATGGTCGTGCTGAGCGAAAACATCGCCACATTGTCGAGACTGGGCTAACTCTGTTGGCACAAGCATCTATGCCCCTTTCGTTCTGGTGGGAAGCCTTCCTCAGTGCAACGTTCTTAATTAACGGTATATGCCTACTCCTGTTCTGGATGGTAAGTCTCCTATTGAGCTCGTGACAGGGAGACAGTTGAATTTTAAGGAACTTCGGGTCTTCGGATGTGCGTGCTACACGTATCTCCGACCGTTCCATTCTCAAAAGTTTCAGCTTCATACCGAGCGGTGCGTGTATCTAGGGCCCAGTCTTGTTCATAAAGGACATAAATGTCTTAGTCCTTCGGGAAAAGTGATTATATCTCGCCATGTGTCGTTTAATGAGACCCTTTTTTCCCTTTTCCACTGGCTTTTTACCTGCACGTAATCCTCCTGTTGACTCTGCTAGTCCACTTCTCAGTCAGTGGGTTGGAGCTGTTCCTACTGGTCTGTGGTTTTCCGTCCCGCTTAATGTTGGGTCACAGCTACCCGATGGTCGTGATATTCCTCCCCCAGCTTCGCCTTTGTCACCACTCCCTCTGGGTGTTCCAACCCCTTTACCACAAGCTGCTTCCCCTTCTGCAACTGTTTCTGAGCCGGGTTCTTTGTCAGCCTTCCCAGACGGTGTTTCTCCGTTGCTCATGTCACCTGCCTCTACCCAGGCTGTTCTTGCTCCAGTTCCTGCTGCTTCTGCCCCAACCCCAGTGATCCCTCCCACTAATGGGCATCCGATGGTTACCTGCTCGAAAAATGGCATCCTTAAACCCAAAGTTTGGGTCTCCACTGTTGGATCTGTTGCCTCTGACTGGTCGGTCACGGAACCCTCTCGTGTTGTTGATGCGCTGAGTACTCCTGTATGGAAGACAGCGATGGATCAAGAGTTTGCTGCCCTTCTTCACAATGACACGTGGTGTCTTGTTCCGCGCCTGTCTTCTCAGAATGTGGTCGGGTGCAAATGGGTTTTTCGAATTAAGCGACATGCAGATGGATCGATTCAGCGACACAAAGCTCGGCTCGTTGCTAAGGGATTTCATCAGAATCCTGGTGTGGACTATTTTGATACCTTTAGTCCAGTTGTTAAGTCATCTACTATTCGCATTGTGCTTACTATTGCACTTTCCAGGAATTGGCATGTTCGCCAGATAGACTTTAACAATGCGTTTCTCAATGGGACGCTTGATGAAGATGTTTATATGGCACAACCTCCAGGTTATGCTGACTCTCTGTTTCCGGATTATGTGTGCAAGCTGAAGAAGGCGTTGTACGGTCTCAAACAGGCTCCTCGGGCTTGGAATAATGCCTTGAAGACTGCTTTACTTTCCCTTGGTTTTGTGAACAGTCGGTCTGATTCCTCTCTCTTCATTTATAGTCGTGGTACGATTACAACACTCCTTCTTGTGTATGTGGATGATGTTATTCTTACTGGCAATAACCCTGGGTTTCTTTCGGATTTAGTCTCTTCGTTGCATCAACTGTTCTCCCTCAAAGATCTTGGCGTTCTTAATTACTTTATGGGGATCCAAGTCTCTTACCTACAGTCGGGCATGCTTCTCACTCAGACAAAATATATTGAGGATCTCTTGCTTAAGCTTGGTATGACCAATGCTAAACCAGCTCCTTCGCCCTCTGTCACAGGGAAGTCTCTTTCTCTCTCTGATGGTACTCTTCTTCCTGATGCCTTTATTTATCGAAGCACTGTTGGTGCCCTTCAGTACCTTACCAACACTCGACCAGACATTGCTTATATTGTTAATCACTTGAGTCAGTTTCTCAAGTGCCCTACTGACTGTCACTGGCAAGCTGTTAAACGAGTTCTGCGTGATCTGAGTGGCACTAAGTATCTTGGTCTCCTCCTTTAGCCTCTGGATACTTGGAAGCTCTCTAATTTTTCTGATGCTGATTGGGGGGCTAATTTGGATGATCGGAAGTCTGTTGCTGCCTTTTGTGTCTTCTTTGGAAACTCTCTTGTCTCGTGGTCTTCCAAGAAGCAGACTGCCGTTGCCCGCTCCAGTACAGAGTCTGAATATCGAGCACTTGCTCATGCTACAGCAGAAGTTCTTTGCCTACGTCAGTTGTTGACTGAGCTAGGGGTCTGTCTCACGTCTCCCCCTGTCTTGTGGTGTGACAACATTAGTGCTGGATCGTTAGCTTGTAATCCTGTGTTTCATGCTCGCACTAAGCACATAGAGATTGATGTTCATTTCATTCGCGATCACATCTCACGAGGGCAGTTTACTATTCGGTACATTCCATCGCTTGATCAACCTGCTGACTGTCTCACAAAGACTCTTTCTCACACACAATTTGCTTTTCTTCGGTCCAAACTCGGTGTTGTTGAACTTCCCTCTCGTTTGAGGGGGGATGTGAAGATATTGTGAATCTGATGGAAATATATTCCAGAATGTTCTTTTAGGTTAGATTTAATAGAATATATTGTATTATTTAATTGTATTATTTCCCTATATAAAGGGAGCTACAAGTGTGATAATTATCAAGTTGAAATACAGAAAGAATATTTTCCCTAATTGTTTTTCTGGATCCCTATATTACGATTGATGTTTGGTAATAGTTTTATGATCAAAGGTTAATTGAAAAAAATCCATAGTTGAGAGCTTTCTGACTGGCAAGACTACATGCAATTTAAAAGGATTCGTAGTTTTAGTTAAATGTAAATTGGATGATGACTATTCTATAAGAGATGCACGTATGTGGTACTTTATTCGAATGAATTACTATTAGAAATAAAAGAAACAAATACATGTAGACCCACATTAGTTATATAAAGAAAGATCATGAGTGTATAAAAGATGACATATCTATCTCTATAGATATTGATATGAAATTTTTTGAGTAATACAAAAAATAAATAGGTTGTCATCCCTTATAAACAATATTTGGTTTTGAGGAAAAAAAAAAATTCTAATCTAATATAATATACAACGATCAAATAAGTATTTGATCCAATAAAAAATGATATTAGGATTTAACTAAGGATAAAAATACAATATGATATCTTTCAGATAAATGAATTTTTTTTTTTTTTTTTAGCAAGAGATTTTTAATTATTTTTTAATAATATCCTAATTTATTTATCGAATACAAGGAGTAGAAATAGGAACAATACGCACACATGATAGATGATAATTTATAATTGGGAATGGGGTGTTTGTTGTGACTAATTAAATCCAACTCTTAACCACGAGATATTGTGTATAATTTCGACTAAAAAATTGGACATTAGAAATTTCGTCCTATGGTGTTGAATATTTAAGAAGAAAAAAAGGAAAAGGTTTTATGTTTTATTCAACAACTGGGAGGGGATCTTTTGATTACTCTTTATCATACAAAATATCTTTCAAGCTGTTCTTCATCCATTTGACATATAATTTAGTTTTCCTTATTTTTTTTGTTAAACTAAGTAAAATATAAATTAAAAAACTAAATATATGGGGTGAGTAAAATATGAATAATTAAAATGTGCGCAAATTTAACTGTATTTTTATGAATATTAAAAAAATCATTAGTATTTGTTGTTGATATTATGATGAGTAACAGTTAACTTACTCGATGACAACCTAAGTTAGTATTTGTTGCTATCCGAGCCCATTAAATTTAAAAGGTATTTGGTTCAATAAAAATGAAATCGAGATCCAATATAAGAGTGATGAACCCAAAAAAGTACGTTCAACAAAAAAAGAAAAAAGCATTTGTTGATCTTCAGTGGTGGTATATTATTTTGTTGTATTATTTGAGCTTAGGTTGGAGAACGGTTTAATTAATAATAGTTTCTCAAAAATTAGAGAATATGGCCATTTTGAAAAGTTGTTTAGCTCAAAATTTAAACACATACTACATAACAACCTGTTGCAGAATAACCCACACTAGTAAAAATTGGGACAACGATGACCGGCTAGGTAATTTAAAAAAAAAAACACGGAACATTTATGACCGGCATGAAGAAAGGTGACCGGCATACCTTTGGCCAGTCGCAAATGTACATTGGTGACCGGCTCATCTATGACCGGCAGCCGGTCATAATAGACCAAAAGTCGTTGAAGATCTATAATGACCGGCTGCCGGTCATAATAGACCAACCTCATTTATGACCGGCAGCCAGTCATAGATGATAAACGGTCATTAATTGTCATCTATGACCGGCAGCTGGTCATGGATGACTTTGTCATCGATGAACGGTTGCCGGTCATAAATGAGAAACTCTCATCTATGACCGGCCGCCGGTCATAAATGACATATTTAAATTTTTACTCCTTGTTATTTTCCCTCACTTCACACGATTTTCCCGAGCCCTAAACCCCAACCTCCGACCTCTTCGACCTCCAACCTTTCAACCCGACCTCTTCGACCTCCGACCACCGCGACCTTCGACCTCCGACCTCGCAGAACTCTTCGACCACCTGCGACCTCCGACCACCGCGACCTCCCCCCGACCACCGTGCGTCTCCGACTTCGAAACTCTCATTTGCTGTAACGACCTGGGTTTACGGTTCATTATTGGACTTGTATTTGTTGCTTTTTGGCTTGCAAAATAAAATAAGGATTTAATTATTTTTGGTTTTATGTCTTGGTGGAGGATCGAACCTTGGCCATGAGGGAGGCCAAGGGTTTGGGAAGCTTTGATTTAAATTGACTTAAAAGAAGTGACATTGCCATGGTTTGAACCCTTGCCCTTGGCGTGGAGCATTGCTGGAATTTTAATTGGATTTTAAAAGTGCACAACTCAGGATTTGAACCCATGCTCTAGAGGAAGATTTGTGTTTTTGAATTAAAAGGAAGGAAAATTTAGATTTAATCCCTAAAACACTTTTTGGCACTCACTTTCACGCAAAAGGAAGCCCTAGCCGCCGTTGCATTCTCTCCCAATCGAGCTATTCTCCTTTGTCGTGCGAGTTGGTGTTCCGAGGTGAGTTCTTCTTCCCCTCATCGATCGCTCTTCTCCATTTTGTGTTGCTTGTTGCTTGTTGCTGCCGAGGGGGATGTTTTATTGATCGTTGTGGTTGTTGTGGTTTTTGTTTTGCGAGAGGTTCTTTGTCGAGGAGTTCAAGCTTCGTTCCGTGCACGTTTCGTTCATTGCTAGAGGTAAGGTTCTCTTGTTCTATTCTTGTTTCCGTGTTCGACGTGGGTTGTTTGAGATGGCATTGTTGGGTTGTAATTCTCGGTTGTTTGGGTTTGTTGTGAATCAGTTTTCGTTGCTGCTGCTCGTTCACGCGAACGCCCCGACCTGCTGCCGAGAGCATCGTTCCAGCCGAGTCACGTCGCACGCAGCCCGCGACTGCCGAGAACCGTCCTCGCCGCGCCAGACTCGCTGCAGCGAACTGCGTCCCACGCCAGGCCGACGCCTTCACCAGCGCTGCCCGCAGACCCGACGCGCCTCGCACCCGCCCGCTGCTGTTCATTAGCCGCTGCCATTCACTCACGCGTGCAACCGTGAGCGAGCCGTCGTCTTCTCTTTCGCTCGGGTATTTTAGTCAAGCCATCATTGTTCTTTTCGCTGCTGCCCGGTCTCGTTTAGGGGTTGTCCTAGCCACTTAGTCTATTTTCTTATGTTAATAATATTGTTATTTAATTGCTAGGATACTTGTGCTGTTTGCCGACGCTTAGGAGTTGTTTGCTTGCGTTCTGTAGTCCGATATTCCAAGTAAGGATTCCTTACCGGGGTTGTGTGGACCCTGCATCTCATTTCTGATACTTGTTTGTTTTGCTGATAAATAACTGAATGTTTGATGTATATGCTTATGTTGTTGATATCTTGTCTAGCATGTTCCTTGTCTTTCGCCTGCTAGATGCATGTTGTTCGTTTATTCAGTATGTCTATCTGTCTTATAAATAGAGCCATGTTAGGATTTCTTGCTTTGTATCTGTTCGTTATCTTATGCAATTATATCTTAGCATATCCTTGTTAGGATAGTCAATATCTATGGGCGAGAGGGCATAAAGTAATTTGCCTCGTTGGTAGGGATGCGCGAGAACGTATACTCCGTCCCTGACCGCCAGCACGGTTTAGCTAACCCTGCAAGTGGCATA
>JBBMEF010048600.1:0-35801 GCA_037832685.1 Sicyos baderoa
CCCTTAATTATTAGCAAATTCACCTACAAATAATCTTATTTTCCTACTTTAACTCTCACTTCTTGAGAGTTATCAGTAGCTAAGGTGATAAGTTGAATCATTGGTGGTCACCTACCTATAAATTAATTTTCTATGAATTTCTTTGTCATCTAAATATTGTAGGGTCAGACAATATGTTTCATGATTAGTTAAGGTGCGCGAAAATTGGCCCGAACAGTCATATACATAAAAAAACGACATATTTACAAGTTATCTAAAAAAAGTAAACACGTGTTTATTTAATAATTATGGGTTAACTTTGTTGCATGTTGCATGTTAGCCATTATACTTTTTACCTACATATTCACATTTATAAACAATCCACCAAAAGTAATACAAAACTCATTTAGCTAAGCAATATTTAATATCTCAAAATAAAACTGGACTTATCGAAAATAGTCATTTCCGTCCCATGTTTGAGGAGGTTCTTCATGCTCTATCTTCCCGTTGAATAACTTACTCTTGTGCCAATAATGATTTTTTTGGTGGATATCGTTGATGCCCAATGTAATAAATTTATTGTGTATAGGTTTATAACAAGTTTGTTTTTTGTAAATAGGACATGTCTTATATCCTTTAATGCTCCAACCATACAAGTCGTCGTACGCTGAAAAATCATTTATGGTCCACAATAAACTTGCATGAAGATTAAAGTACTCGTTCTTTGACGAGTCGCATGTGTGAACACCAATCAGTCATAACTCTTTCAATTCTTCAATAAAGGTTGCAAGTACACGTCAATCTCTTTTCCTAGAGACTTAGAATTGAGAATCAGTAATGATATGATGAAATTTATTTCTTTTTTTCATACATTTTTAGGGTGGAAGATTGTATGGAACTAACATCTCAAGCCATACACTATACGACGTACTCATATTATCGAAAGGGTTGAATCTGCCAGAAGATAATCCTAACCAAACATTTTTTGGATCCATGGTAAATTGAATGAATTTCCTATCTAAATGTTTCCACCCTTTAACATTTGTTGGATGTCGTAACACACTGGGCTCTTCTACACGCTTATTTTTATGCTAACTCATATTAGATGCATAATGTTTGGAAGCAAACAACCATTTAAGTTTTGGTATCAACGAGAAATGTTATGGAACTTTTTGTGGTATCTTTGTCGCCTGCTCTTTTCTAATCTTATATTGATATTCTCTACATGTTGGAAAATGTGCATAATCTTTGTATTCATTCCTATAAAGTACGCAATCATACTTGTAAGCATGTACTAATTCGTAAGTTAACCCCAAAACACGCAATTTACGATTCAATTACTAGAATGATTAAGAAGGTATGCGTGCATTGATTCAATTGAATAGTCTTTCAAAAACTTCACTAAGTCATTAAATGAGGTGATACTCTAGTTGTAAATGACCTTCTTATGCATCAACTTGACCAAAAAAATTAATGACGAATATTTTGTGCATCCAACATACAAGTCATTGCTTAGGTTAACAACTTCTCAAACAAGGTCGATCCCTTGCATTCTAAGCTCGTCGTTAAATTAACATTCTCAAACATCTCATCTATATCTATATTAGACTCAATCGTCGATGAATATCATTCGAAATTTCTCTAATCTCCCTGTTATTAGTGTGATCATTATACTCGCCACATTCTCGATGAATCTCGACCGCTAATCAATTTGTAGAAGAAATAGACAATATGGAAATTTAAAAAAAATAATAAAATGTTATACATAGCAATTTTCTTAATAAAAAATATTAAGAAAAAAGAAAAACTCAGAAAACTAATCTCTTTATCACCGTCCATCTAAATTTTAGACAACATATTACTCTCTTTACCCATAATCAATCAAATGGTCCAAATTTTAGATAAATATATTATATATATATATATAAAAAAGACAGTAGCTTTATTTATTTATTTATTATTTAAATTAATTTTGATCCCAAATGTTTTTCCTTTTTTTATGTAAGTTTGTCTGAACCAACGAAAAAACCATCTCCGTCTCTCTCTTGCAATCTTTGTTCTTCTTCACAAATTCTCTCATTTTTGATTCAACCTTCCTTTTCCACTTTGTTTCTTCTTCGATTTTCCCCCTTTGACCGAAATCTTCAATTTCTGTTTCTGGGCAACGATTTGTTTGGATTTGTTCTTCGATTTCTGGATTAGGGTTTTTGGATTTCTGATTCTAACATGGGGTTGGACAACGACGACGATGCGGTGGCTGAGGATGGCGAATACGGCGGCGCTGAATGCGGTGCCGGTGGTGGAAAGTCCTTTGGCTCTGTCCCGTGCTCGATCTGCCTCGATGTTGTCGTTGCCGATTCCAGGGAGAGATCTGTGGCTAAGCTTCAATGTGGCCATCAATTTCATCTTGGTCAGTTTTTATCTGAGAATTGGAGTTTTGTTTCTTCCCTTTTGGTGATTTTTTTTGATGGGTTGTTCTTCAATTTCTTGTATTTTGGGTCCTTGTGATTTTAGATCTGTTGTTTTTTTTCTTTTACTGAAACTGCTACTTTTTGATGTTTGTGGTTCTATTGTTTCAATTGGTATTGTGGAGATTGTTTTGATTTGAACATTTTTATTTCTTTTGGTTGTTTGGTTGGTTGGTTTGTTGATTGTGTCTTTTGTCTTCTTAGATTGTATTGGTTCAGCATTCAACATAAAGGGGGCAATGCAGTGCCCCAATTGCCGGAAGATCGAAAAGGGTCAATGGCTTTATGCTAATGGCTGTAGGTCGTTTCCGGACTTTAGTATGGATGATTGGACCCATGAAGAGGATCTTTATGATCTAAGTTACTCGGAAATGGTAAGCGTTCGTCTTTTGTTGATTGATTCATGTATGCAGTGGGAGTGGGTGTCATGGTAATTTTCAATCATCAGCGCATCAAGTGAAGGATAAGAAGTAAAATTAACCAGGAAATGATAATTGTGATGAGAATGTTTCTATTCACTTTGGATATGTTCTTCAACAGTTTTAGCTGTTGAATTGCATTGTTGAATGCGGTTTCTATTAGGGAGATGACTGATACTCTAAATTAATTGAAGTTCTTGCTGTTTTAAGGCATACTAGTTGCCTCTTCATTAGTACACAAGCTGCAAGCAAACTGATGATTGATGTTAGGTTGCTTACAATATTCTATAGCACGTTGTTTTTCCTGAGTTCTTTTTTATAGTTCAACAACATTTGGTGGGGGATTCGGACCCATGAACTTTTGGTTCATGAACACGCACTTATGCTGCTGAGCTATTGCTATGTTGGCTCCTAAATTCATTTACAAAAGTTGATTCTTACATCTGAATCACCACATTAACAGACAAATTGAAATATTTTTATTTTGAATTATTTGATGATACTAAAATAGGTGATGCTAATTTTTCATTGGATTTTGGATTTTAACAACTTCACAAGTATATTTGTAACACCAAATATGAGTAGCACTAAATTACATCAATTTAGATAAGATGGAATGTATTGTGATATGATGACTGGGTCTACTTCTGACTTGTACCCTTCCACACTTTTCTCTGAATAGATAAAATATTTGATCACTTTCACCTTCAGTAAATTTGTATCAGTAACTGGATATGTTTTTGCATTAAAGCATTTCCACCTCAAGTAAATAAGATGTGTTCTTCTTCATATTTTTTGTATGTCACACATCTACATACAGTTTCTTGGCATCAGGTGTTGCGTGTATTGTTAGAAGAGATTTGGAAGAATTTGAAAACTAGGTCATATAGGGAATCTGTTTACAATCATAAATAGCAATGCAGTCCATGTACGTGTACAACTACTTGAAAAACTATAAACAATATCAAGAACCATCATGGAGTGGCTCAATTAGTCAAGGTGCATAAGGTGATGAGTTCAATCCATGGTGGCTACCTACCTAGGAATTAATTTCCTATGGGTTTACTTGGCATCAAAATGTTATAGGGTCAGGCGGTATGCCCCGTGACATTAGTTGAGGTGCGCGAAAGTTGGCCTGGACAATCACGGATATCAAAAAACAAAAAGGATTTAAAGCTAGTTTGAAAGTGGAAATATGAAGGAGAGGTCCTTTACTTGCTTATTCTCTTTGGGAGGATTAGTGCTAATGATTTTGTTTAGGTATCCGTATCCTTAGCTAGATGTCATGTTTGGTCTTTTTTTTTCGAAACTGAGAAATCAGAGCTTCGCTCCACTATACTTGGTGTAACCACGCAGAACTTTTTTTTACAAACCTTGATAATGTTATGGTGGTGCTTTAATACTAATTGCATTTGGAATTTCCTTGGCTTTAACTAATAACTCTAGAGCATCAAGATGATGGGGGGAATTCTCGTTCATTCTCCTTTTGATTGTTCATCCAAGATGATTTATTTTTTCTTTTTAAAATTTCATGGAGCATTTGGTTAGAAAGAAATGTCTGTCGAGCACTATCTTAACGACATCAAGTTTTATCATTTGAGATGGAATCCATTGTGTAAGAGTTAATTATTTCACTTTTTTTTATTGATTTGAAATGTGCTTGAGGCTGATGCTAGCAAACCACATGCTTAACTTCCATGTGCTACTAATTCACATTTAAACACTTGGGTGTAATAAATCATGTTTCTATATTCATCTTGCAGATGTTCATATTCTAGCTTGCTTGTTTACTCAGTATCAAGTTCTTTACTCCAAGTTTTAGCTTTAATTTACTCTGTTGCAGGCCTTTGGAGTTCAATGGTGTCCTTTTGGAAGCTTAGCTCGACTTCCTTCTTCATTTGAGTAAGTTTTGATTTGATCATTAAAGATCAAGGATAATTGACTCTCCAGTTTTTATGTTGATATTTTCTTTCTTGGTTTTGTTCGTGCTCTCTAAATCAGCCATGATGTAGTATGCCTCAATACTCATTTTCTTAAATATCGAAGTACATTTTTTGGTAGTGTCCTTTATTTAAGAAAAACTCCTTTCTGGATTTTTTTTTTTGATATTCGTAACTGTATGGGCCAGCTTTTGCGCACCTCGACTAATGTCACGAGACATACCGTCTGACCCTACAACATTTGAATGCCAAGGAAACCCGTAGGAAATTAATTCCTGGGTAGGTGGTCACCATGGATTGAACCCATCACTTTATGCACTTTCTGGAATATTAAAATAGAGGATAAACTATGTTTTAAAAGTCCAAAAGCGGTCTCAAAGCTTTTCCTCTAATCATTATATGCGGTGCAACCTTAGTTTGTTATCATAGAGGTGTAAGTCTCTTATGATTCGATGAAGGCATAAGCCTCGAGGCTAAAAGCTATAGAACCTTTCCTTGAGGCACACCTTAAGGCATAAGCCTCAATGGTTTCTTAAAACATTGGGATAAAGTTCATATTTTCTCTAAAATCAATATGGTATCAGAGTAGAAGGTCTTGTGTTCAAAATTTCAAAACTTCAAATCTTTGTCAAATTGTTTAATTTCAATCAATATTGATTTCCAAGCCCACAAGTGAGGAGAAGTATTGGTTGTTATAATTAAATTTACGTCAACCTATCTACTTAAGCTACTGGGTTTGATTCGTGATTTAACACGATTCAACCGTACGTAACATGATTGTGGTAAGCTCCAAAATTTATAGTAATGAAAATATAAGACTACAGGATAAACCAAGTCTTTAGAGTAACTTGGACCCTCCTTGAGAATACTCAAGCTCAAAACATACGTTGTAGTATTGCTAACCTTCTCCATTCATCACACTCTCTATTTATAACCAATTACCATAACTAACTCCTAACTAATTAGTCGCTTACCCTTATACTACAAATAACATTCTAAGGCTATTCCTATAAGAAAGTCCATACAAATACATTTTTCCTTCTTCATGTCTTTCTTTCCAGTCGAAGATGGGAGGATAGCTTTGGGAGATCACTAACACCACATAAAGTCTTCAAAGACAAGAAGGCTTTTCAGAAAGACCCTCAAGTTATCAAGAATTATATTGGTTGATATAATTTAATTTATCTCAACCTATTAGTTTAAGCTTTTGGGTTGATTGATGAACATGTTATCAGAGCAAGATGCCCTATATTCAAACCCTCGTAATTCGTTTCTTCCCCATTAATATTGTCTACTTTTTGGGCCTCTTTCATCCTTTTTCAAAATTCCAAGCCCTTCCATCCAGATTGTGACGGAAGGAGAGGGAATCACTTGCCTGGGTAGCCACACACATGCCTTGGCCAGGCACCAGGAGACATCGAAGGAATGAAGACACAAGAGGTGTCAACAAATTAATTTCACAGGTGAGTCTCGAACCGGGAACTTGAGGGGAGCACACCTTCAAAAGTCCAATCCTTCGACCACCGCACCACTTCTTTAGTAGCTTGGTATTGATAGGTGCCCATGTCAAACAGTATGTTTGGTTGTCGTGCTATGCACCACTACGAAGAAATTTTTCATTGAATAATGAAATTTGATTTGCCTACCTTACACAAGAGTCTTTTCCCTTTCTTTGGTGATCTCATCCTCATCAATAACGATGATGAGATTTATATGTCAAATTCTATAAATTTTCAGGTTCTATATATATATATATGTATGTGTGGGCTGTTCTTTGTAGGTAGATAGCGTTAAATTTACACAGATTTTTGTTGTTGTAACTAACAATTACTTTCATGGCTTAACCTTTTGAATGATGGGAAGTCTCTTGACTCTTTAATTGTTGAGAAATTCAGAATCTTCATTTTCTCTGTCTTGAACTTTTTTCTTTTGAACTTTTTCAGGGATGGTGACTTTTCATCAACTGCTTGTAAGATTTCTCTTCCCCCCCCACAACAATTAGCTTCAGTTTGAGAAAGCAACCAAATTTGACTAGGTTGATAAATGTTGTGATGCAGATCATGACCTTTTGGGACAACATGCAGTTTTCGCTGAACATACAGCAGTATCGTCTGCAACTCATCCTTGCCCATATATTGCTTACATTGGACCTATTCATCCCTCTTCGTCAAGTTCAAGTGCTTCCGAAGCCTCTAATTTCAGCGGTCATTGGAATGGTCCATCAGTACCGAGTGAATTGCCATCTTCTTATGCATTTCCTGCAGTGGATTTTCATTATCAAAATTGGGAGCATCATTCACCGCCCTTTTCCGCAACAAACAATCGTGTTGCTGGTCCTGATCAGCCGTCGGTTGCTCCCGTTGCCCAAAGATCTGCTACTAGAGCCGGCTCTGAACTATCAAGATCCGGGAGTGTAATGCACCCCTTCCTTTTTGGTCATAGGTATGTCTTAATATTATTGGATATGACTAGTTGATCTTCTTAGGCTAACACTACAGAAACACAATGCAGCATTGCCTGCCTTGTTGTGGAGGCTCTTTCCCTACCTTGAAATGAAAAAAATGTTCTTTCCTTTTTGGTGGGTTGTGGGCAAAGAGAGATTCTTCTTTCAACCCCCAACACCATGGTTTATATCTCTGTATACCACTTAATTGTGTGACTGTTGTAGGTGTAAGACTTAGTTATCTCAAATATCATGAGAAAAGGGCCCTTTGCTCTTTGCTCAAACAGAGAGAAATCTTTCAATTTTAAGTGATATAATGGGGGCATGAGAACAAGATTTTTTTTATTCATGCAGTTCTGGTGCAAGGGTTGGGAGCTCAGTCGCTTCCTCGATGATTCCTCCCTATCCTGGCAGCAATGCGCGTGCTCGTGACCGAGTCCAAGCTCTTCAAGCATACTATCAACAACAACCTAGCACTACGGGAGCCATTCGCTCACCTGCAATTTCTGGTGCCAGAAGATCCAGTAGTCACAGAGTGCAGTCACAAGTACCCATGGCCTCATCGTCTGACCAACCCAGTGGCTTCTATTTCTACTCATCAGCATCATCAGGTCGTATTTTCCAACCAGATAACTCGGTGCCAAATCGCTTCCACACGTGGGAAAGAGATCACTTGTCTTCTTTCGGGTTGAATCAGATGGAAAGAGATCCAGGTTGGGGGGAGATTCATCAGGGCGCCAGTGTTTCTGATCCTAGCATCAGGTCCAGCAACTTTCGCCAAAGACATGGTTCCGAGAGGACATCATCGCAGCAAAACTGGTCATAGACCAACCATCATTTACTTATCGTTTTCGGGTGAAGCAAAAACTATCACTATGATGACTTGAAACTGAAATTTATGTAATTATTCAGATACGTAATGGCTGTCTTTGATGCGCCGATAGACTCTAAATACTGTGAGAGCAGCCAGTAAAAAAACACATGGTCGCCTCGGGCTGCCGATATGGTTAGTGCGATGATGGACTTGAGTTTGTCTGCACTGGAGGTTATAGAACAACATTCCTTTCTTATTCCATTCAATTCATAAGATGTTGGACTTATTTGGGTTACCTCCAGAGGATCAGATTATTAAATTTGGTGAAGTGTATTCTTGCAGTGATAGTTGAAAATATTCAGTGTTTATTTGTAAACAATGAAATGGTGATGGTTTCAAGTAATGTATGAGCAGGACCATCTTTTGGTTTTGGATTCTTCAGATATATATACTATCAACACTAGGAATTTTCCCTTTATCATGTCTTAAAATTATATCAATCACCTTTTTTGTAACTTCATGTCATAAAAACTACAAAATTCACTCATCTTTGATCTTCCAAATTTCTCACCATCTTATGGCATTGTTTTTTTTTTTTTTTTGATAGGAAACGATACTTTTCATTGATAGTATAAAAAAGCATAAAAGTCTATTACAAAAAACAGAGCCAATTAGCAAAGAGATAGCTAAGACTATAATCACAAAACGGGGAGGAGTTCTTGCTCCAAACTAATGTAAGATGAGAAATAGAATCAATAAGAGAATAATGTGTGTCCTCCTTTGTCTTTAAAAATCTTGTCATTCCTGATCATCCATATCTTCCAGAAAGTAGCAGCAATGATGTTGTGCCATAGGAGAGCAGCATCCTTTTTGAACGGGTGGCCACACCATAGGTAGATAAGCAGGTCAGCAGAGTCCTGAGGGAGGGGTGTTCTCCAGCCAAAAGAATACTTGGGCAAAAGTGCAATAGGTGATTTTGATCTTCAATACTTCCCTTACAATTTACACACCAATTTGGGGAAAGAGCAGTTGATGTGCACTTTCTCTGAACCCTATCATGAGTGTTAAGGCGACCATAACCGACTTCCCGAAGAAAAAAGCGAACTTTTTTGGGACAAGTATTCTTCCGTAACGAGCAGTAAAAATCCTAGGAGCCCTCTGAAGAAGATGATCTATGCCATTACTGTTTAACTTCTAAACCCATCCATCCTCTCTATCAGAAGAAAGGGAAATAGGTAAAATAGTAGATAAAGCAGCCCGTCCTATGGCTGTTGTTGCAGCAGCTAAAACAAAATTCTCTAAGTTAAGGCCAATTAGAACTCCAGTTAGGCGTATGAGATCATCCCCCATCGATTTGAACGAGTCCATAATTTAAGGGTGATTTGTACAATTTTTCTAAGATCTAATATTCGTTCTAATCCGCTTAATTTAAAGCTGAAGTCGTGTAACGATTATTAATGATAACTTGAGATATATCTCAAATAACTTGCAAGTTAATCACAGTCGACTTAAGTCGAGGTTTCTTCCTTAAACTAAAAGTCATTATAAATATAACATCGATCAAAGATTATAAATCATTTAAATTTTGACTTAAGAAATGGTAGTAACACATTTTGAAGATATAAGCAGCCATTCTGAAATAACGTAAGCACAAGTGCCAACATACAAAATACTAAAACATGGGTTGGCTTAATACAAATATATACCCAACGCTAAGTTATAGCCCCCCTATGCTTTTCTACTATCACACCATTTCAAGAGCGATAAGGAACAATGTACTATTGCAAATAACGGTCCCGGGATTCAACAGATTGACTTCGACTTCGATTCGATCTTGCCTGTTCAAGTATAAAAAAATGGAGTAAAGGGATCTAACAAAGGCCAATCAACTGGCAATTCGGAGATCATCGGAAAAATGGATGAGAAAATGAGGGAAAATATTAAGAGTTGGAAGAGAGAACAAGAGAGTTTACAGCAAGGATGAGGGTTTGTGCCCCAGATTGGAATTCCAACCCACATACACAAGACCAGAACTAGCTCGATAAATTCGACCTAGAAGCCGTGTTATTTGGTACCATCTTCACATAAAATCCTTAGTAAGGATGGTTATTCTTGTAAGAGGGAGGGAATCATTATGGATGTTATAAATAAGGGTAGTTGGGGAGAGATTTAAGTAATTCTTAGAGAGAACCGGTTCTCTCGAAATCACCGGTTAAAGTTGTCCGTATTTCATTATCGTTGGGTTTCTTATTCAGCTTGTTATCATCATTGAATAGCAGAGTTCAATCACTATTCCAATGTTATTTTCCATTGTTGCCTGTGTTAGTATTGTTGTTGAGTTAATCTGAATTCAGTAAGGGATCAATGGAAAACAAAACAGCTTATCAAACAAGTAAAAATAAAAACAAAGAATTGGAAGCTGATGTTCTCTCTGACAGAGCTTTGTCCATGGAAATATCTTATTTTATGTCGATGTTGGTTCCCTTAATTTGCTTATTTCGAGCTACTAACCCCAAGAAATTGGTCTACTAGTTTTGCTACCGAGCTCGCGAGATTATCTGCTGCTTCCTGTGTGGATGCCTCTGCGTAAACACGAATAACGTCCTCGGTTCCTGATGGCCTTATGAAACAGCGTCCTTGAGCATATTTTGCTGCAACATGAAATGAAACCGATAGTGAACATAATTGTTTAACGAAAAGATACGAGCTAATCAAGGGGATATAATTTACATGTGATTTTAAACGAGAAATATGTTGGTTGATATAATTAAATTTACCCCAACCTATGCCCGGCAATAAATCTATCTAGTTTAGCTGAAAAACAAAGAAAAACACACCACAAGGAATATATATATATATATATATATATTTTTTTTTTTTTTTACTTAATCAGCTAAACAGGAAACTAAAGTCAACCAGAAACGAGTTTGTAAAAAGGTAGAGAAAATAATTAAGCAATGTGTCAGTTGAAACTTGCAACAACATTAACTAAGGGTCCGGTTTGGTAACCATTTTGTTTTTTGTTTTTGAAATTTAAGCCTACGACAACTATCTTAGTATATATTTTTCTTACTTGGTCTTCCCCTATTTCATACATCAATGAAATTGTTTCTGTTTCAAAAATATATATATATATATATATATATATATATATGTGTGTGTTTTGCTTACTTGGATGTCTACATCTTACCTATATTTTTAGAAACCAATCCCAAATTTGAAAACAAAAAAAGTAGTTTCCAAAAGTTTGTTTTTGTTTTTAAAATTTAGTAAGGATCCACGTACTTTTTTAAGGAAAAATAGATGCAAGGTAGGAAAGATGGAACACAGTGTAGGAATTTTGAGTAAAAATAGGCTTAAATTTCAAAAACAAAAAATAAAATACCAAATAGTTATCAAACGGGCACTAAGCAAATAAAGATTTTCAGTATTGTCGTTACCTATTTCTGAATTGATTGCTTCTTGTAGCCCAGGTGGCTTCACAACCTCAGTTTCTGCATTAGTTGTTTCAACCGCTGTTCTATCAGCGACTTTCACCTGTGAGTTAACAAAGAAAGAGTAGCGAATCTTATAAAATTTATAGGAAACAAAAACCTTTCATTGATGCGTGAAAAAGTTACAAAAGGGCAATCGTTTTATATTAAGAAGCTATGCCATTGAAAAAACAATGAAGTGAGACTATAATTACAAAATGGTATCGACCTATGCGACCAAAATAAAGTACGGTAAGTAAACGATTCAGTGAAGTAGTGAATCTTCATTAAATATTTGTATACAAAAGCCATAAACGAGCATGCTACCTCAAAATTTTGGTTTAGAACTGCCAATTAAAAAAATTAACTCAAGTTCACCACCAGCTACTGTTATTTTTTCTATTTTAATTGTATTGTTTCTTGATAACTAAGCTCTGATTTCCCAGTTTCAAATATATATATATATACATATACATATATATGTATTGTTCCTTGACGAACGAAAGGGTTACTTTAAAAAATAGGACATAGATACTTGTATGAAGATTAATGATGAATTCTACATCAAAGAACCATCCTTAAAAACCACCCTAAAAAGTTCTAATTACAGAACACTAATAAAAAGCTAATCAACGGACATAAACTTTGCTTCTTTCCCCTAAATAAAACAATAAGAAAATCGCTTCATAGTGCGGAAACAGACAAATACAATCAAACCTTCAGCTGTCTACTCGGTAGGTCCTGATAAAGCTCACTCCATTTATGTATCGACCAATTTTTGTGCTGTAGAATAGCCTCAACTAGGAGCAAGCCACTCAGAGCATCTCCCACAGCTTGATTGATCAAATTGCTGACTTCCCGTAATCTGAAGGCTGCCTTATGCGATTCCGAACCTGAAATGCACAATAGAGTAACTTTTACACTCAAAATATAGTTGTTTTTTTGTTTTTTGGATAAGAAACAATTTCATTATAAATATGAAATTATGGCAAATATGCCGATTACAAAAAGGACCTTATATTGTTTAAGATAGATTCAAAGCTATAATTATTAAAATTAGCAGACCGCTTAGACCACGACACAACAACAATTGAAAGATTTTCCAAAAACTTGTAGAAATTAGCACTAATGTCGTTGAAAAGTCGGTTGTTTCTCTCCCTCCAAAGGTGCCAACAGAAAGCTCTAACGTAGTTTTCCCACAGCATCTTTTTTCTATTCTTGAAAGGATGTCCAACAAAATATAGTTGTTAAGATTCTGATTATAGAAAAACAAACTGAAATTATATGCCACCCTCTAATCTTGCTAATATAACCTCAAATAGTGAACCAATCAGCATAATAAATGCCATGTCGAATATTACCGTCAGAAACGCGGGAAAGCTCCACATAAATGGGATCTAACATGGCACTGAAGTAATCTGAGAACAAGATAGTCCCATGACCATTTGCTTCAAAATAAATCCCAATATCAAATTCAGCAGCTTTCTCGTGCAAGTACTTCACTCCTGTTGGAGTGAGTACTACTTCCATTCCCAACTCTTTAAGATACCGAGTTGATGCTCCATTTGCATAGGCAGTTTGTATGACACCAAGGCGGGGCTGAAATTCGATTTCGGTAGCTTCACTCCTTGCTGCCAAAATTGTTAATTGTTCCTTAACGAAAATAGCAAATAATGATAATATCTTGTCCCCGTCAACAAGATTGATCTTATTGCTACTTTCTGATGGCACAGTGAAATATACAAGTCGATCAGCATCTCCATCAAAACTAGCACACCTGAAAAGCTAGAAGCATCCAAGCATTCAAAACTGCCTCCCATAAGCATACTATCATTTCACTAAAAAATAAAAGCCTATTATCATTCTCAACCATAAAGATTTATCAATGAAAAATGGTTCCCTTAATTTAATAGATTGAACTTGCTACAACTAAAAAATGATCTCTATCCCAAAGGTCCATGATGATAATGATGGAATAAAGAAAAAATAAAGGCTATTCTCTGTAAACAATGGTAAAGTACAAGTGAAAAAGCTTTTTTTTTAAAAAAAAAAAAGGAGCCAAACGTTCGTTGAGAAAAACTTAAAGTGAAAACACAACCATTTTTTTTGGAAACCAGGAAATCACTCCACTATTCCCAGAGTAACCACATCCGTCTCTAGGCTAGACACTAGGAGACATCAAAGGAATGGAGACACGGGAGGTGTCTACAAATTCAAACCTAGGAAGGGAGCACCCCTTCAAAACTCAAGCATTCGACCACCGCGCTACCTCTTAGGGACAAGTGAAAACTCATCTTTTATCAACGAACTTTAAAATTACCACCCTATAGCAAGATGTCAATAATGTGGAATGTGAGAGACATTACATAACATGTAGTCAACTACCAGGCTCCCCATATTGACCAAACATTTGTTTACAAAAAACCTGAGATACTTCTTTGCACTTAAAGATCGAGATATTTCTTAAGTGATCATCAAAATGTTGGTTGTAACCACAATAAACTCAGTTAATCAACAACATAGCAATGTCAAACCTGATCCCAACATCTTTTGAACCAAAGTTACGTGGAACTATTTTCTCTTTCTGAACAAAATCAGCACCTACTTCTTCATTGAGTACACCTTCTCCTTTTCCTGAATTACGAACCTCAATAGCCAGACCATTCAATTTTTCCTTCAAAAGTTCTAACTTCTGTCCGCCGACACCATTAGCCCCGTCAACGACCAACTTGTTGTCCCAGCCATTCAGTCCACCATTGTTTGGGCTCAAATTCAACAAGCACCTATCAACATAAAAGTCCTTTCACAAAGTATTCAAATTAGGAATTTACCTTTCACGAACATGAAGTATTCCAAGTGAGTCAATTCTAAAACAATAAATAAATAAAATGATAGATTCTAGCTCTATCTAAAGGTCCCTCCCTCAATGACTCTTGTAAAATGAATATTCAAGTTCTGATACCAAAATGATAGATTCTAGCTCTATCACAAGCTCCCCTCAATCAATTGAATCAATTCAATATCAATGTACTTAGTTGTATTCATAATAGGGGTAGGTTACACTTATTTAGCCTTCAAAGGAGACTAACCACCCTAACTAACTTCTAACTAATGAACCCAATTAATGAACCGTATCATAAAATAAACAACCTGAACGACTCTGAAAGCTTAGAGAAGTAATCACGTTCATTTGATGCTCCCAAGCCTTTATTTTGAATTTGAACCATCCAATGCAGTTGTGGAGTTGTCAAAATTCCCATATCATGAGCAACAGCCCCAATGATTGAACCAATTCCCTTCAATCAAGTTTAACAGTTCAAATGAACAAAAATAACTATTTTCTTATTTAAAAAAATATAAAAATAACACTATTCTTTTCTCAAAAACAAATAGGCAAATACATGTTTAGCAGCATCCAGTAGCAATTCTCCACTTGGCCTCGTATCTCTTGCCACCAGAATTTTGGCTGATTTTGATCCATTTAATAAGATCTTTTCCTTCTCCGCAAATTCACAGATTAACTGTTTATCAATTGAATCACATAGCACATCTTAGGTTCCATGTCGGGTTATATTCAGGCAAACCAATGAAAAAAATAATAACAAACAAACTCACTCTCTAAATAACAATTGAGGGAGGGGGGATTCAAACCCGTGACCTCTTAGTCATTGGATGTACACAGATGTTGCTGAGCTATTGCTCTTGTTTGGTGAAAATCCAGTTCAACACCATGTCACGGGTTCGATCCCTGGAATCGATATTTCTAATTCCCTTCCCCCAACTTGTACTAAAAAACAAATCCTACATAAATTGTATTACTGCTCTCGAATAAACTCACTTTCTAAATAAATAAACAATTCCAGCATTAAAAACAAAGTCAAATTTCTAGTAAAACAACTCCTCCCCAACTCTCTTCCTCCATTTCCCAATCTCCAATTTCACCCTCATGAATCACTAACCAAATAAAAAAGGAACTAACAAAACCAGCACATTGTAATTGATAGTCATACTCGAATGAGATCTTGTGAGGAAGGCGCATTGGCGAGGGCATCGGCAAAGGGCTCCCAGTCTTGGGTGAGCATCCCACCACTCCAATCAGCAATTTTCACCCCATTATCAGATACTTTATTGTGAGAGGCCGTGATCATCAACCCGATCACTGCCTCGGTTTTCAATGATCTCAAAGCTGCCAGAATTCCCACCCTATACACCGTCGAAAGCAGCAGCGACGCATCCTCCCTAAAACCTGCAGTTCCATATGACAACCTCACTCCTAACAAGCACAAAATACACAAAACACAAGTAAGAATCAGAAGCTATGAACAGTAGTATAGCTGCATAAAAAGAATATGGTAAAAATGGGGAAAAGCAACCTTGTGGAGGTTGGAACCGATCAGATGAGCTAAGAAGCAGATCACGTTGTTCTTCATTCATGATCACTAATTTGTAATATTCCCTACAAAATTGGCTTCGCTACACTATTTTTTTAATAAGAAACAATTTCATTAATATATGAAATTACAATATAGAGTAGATAAGGCTTGTACAAAAGACCTCCCACTATTTATTAGAGTCAAAACTATAAGCATGAAATAGCGAAGATGGTTTACACCAAATTATTATCATTTTTGGAAATAGGGGAGGGGGACCACAAACCCTACATAGAGGATACGGCTGCTCTCAATTAAGATGAGAGTCAAATATCGATTTTTCAGAGCCAACTACAGCAATAGCTCAAGCGACATCAATGTACACCTAATGACCTAGAGGTCTTAGGTTTGAGTCTTCCCCACCCCCCAATTGTTGTAATCTCAAAAAAAGAATGTCGATTTTCAGGATCGAAACTCGTGACCATGGAGTTGAATTGAATTATAAGCAATCAAGATAACCAAACAACCACCAACTCATTCGGTATTGTATGCCAATTGATAACATTAATTGCTGCTACCGTTGTTCTTACAGAATGTAGCAACATTACAATGAAACAGAAACAGAATCAGAAAGCAATACAGCATATTAAATAAGGATAATCCAAAAGGCAATGGCTCTAAAACTGCTGCAAAAATTCCAAATCCCTAATTTTCCATTCTTGAACTAGACAATAACAGGATCAAACTAAAACCCAGCAAGCAAAGAGAGACCAAATGATGAAAATGCTAGATCCAATTCTTAACTTTAATTAGAAAACACCAGAAAAAAATGGGTATTGATTATGAAAAAATCAAAAGGAAAAGATCTGAATTCTGAAAGATAGAGATTTAGAATAAGAACTTGAAAATCTTACCGGTCCGAAGGGGAGAAATGAAAGAACCGATGATTAGAGATCGAGAGAGTGTGCCTCAGAAAGGTTTGGTTTTAGTGTGTCAATTTGTTATTGAATCTAATTTTACAGAGTACACATTTATTTTTATTTTTTTAAATATCATTTTGATCATGGTAATTAGTGTACATTTAGTTCCAACCCCTCACCACCCATTATTGTAAAACTCAAAATAAAAATAATTGTAATTTGATTTTTGTTTGATTAAAATTTATCTTGTTAATTTTTCTTTTAAAAATTATCCATATTTTAATTTTTTATTTTATTTTTTATTATTTTTTTTTATAAAAAATTTTTAGAGGAGAGGATTCGAATCTATAACCTCATGATTATAGGTCATATAAAATGACAGTAGAGTTATACTATTTTTGACTTATTTATTTATTTTGTGGACAATAAAATTGAGGATAATTAAGATAGAAAATGAATATGAAAAGAAGGAGGAGAAGATAAGGGCATCCCATGAACACTAATTACTATGAATTAAATTTATCATCTCTAAACTATTTATCATTTTTTTTTTTTTTTTAAGTTTCTTATAATCTTGACTATTATTTCACTTCACGGTGCTAATTAAAAAATATATTTATAGCTATAAATATACATGCAAAATTCTCACATATAATACTTGCAAAATCTTCATATATAATATATAAAACATTTTACAAATTAACATAGTTATAGCTAGGAATTTAAATTCACTATTTAGGAAATATTTGTTTGTTATTTTTTTTTTAAATTCAAATATTATAGAGTCAAACATGAGAAGAATAGTCTAATTGTATTTAAGTTGATCTATATCTTTAGATTGTGGCATCAAAATACTTTAGAGGAAATTCTAAATTTAACATTTCCCAACGATCAAGAATCAAGAGCATTTGAGGGATTATACCTCGAAGACCATAGTCCCAATCAATTGATTGCCCGAAATAAATTTATAAATATCTAAAAAAAAATTTAGATTTTATAAATTTATCTCAAATTAGATTATGGATATTAGATTTAATATATTTTAGATATTAAAATCAGATTTTAATGACTACTTAGATTATTATTATTTTATTATTTTTTGAATCTAAAATAACATTGACCTTAGGAATGGATTTCTCCCGAAGCATCGGACCAATTTAATTCTTATTCTTGTACACACTCTTTCCCTCACTTGCTTTCTTTGCTGCATAAGGACATAAACAAAGTCAACGAAGTTCATTCATTTGGAATATGGGATCTTCTACGTCATTTTCATTTACTTACTTTTCCCTAAGTCGATATATGGATCCTACATCTTCAAAGAAAGTCATTTTGATAGTTGTTTTTGTTTTTTTGCTTTTTTTTAATAGAAAACAAAAAAATTTGCAACTTGGGAAACATGCTTGATTAGATGCCCAACAAGTGTATGAGAAAGAATATATAGACTATGAAGCGCGGTAAGAACACTTCAGGCAAGCCATCGATAGTTGACAACGACACGACGATAGACTAGCAACAACATTACCCGAATATCGTCTTTAGAAAAGAAATTGTTCTTTCTGTTTCTAAAAACATAAAACATAAAACAATTCTAAAAAATATAGAAAACAAAATAGAATCAGGAATACTAAAGACCAACCAGTTGAAATAGAAAATGCAATAGGATAGGATAGAGATGATAAAATCACACACATGTTCTTGTAACAAAAATAGTAGAATCTGTTGACCTTATATATAGAACATATAAGATGTTTTTCAATTAATGAATGATATGGTTTAGCTAAACATGGCAAGTATTAGAAACCAATGGCTCCAGAAGAAATTCATCTTCTACTCTACAATCTGTTTTTTTTTAATCGAAAGCCGGGCAGTTTCGTTTCATACAGTAACAGTAAATAGATATAGTTTGAGAATGACAGCAAGAGCTAACTGCAGCAAGAAGATACTGGCCACAATCAAAACCCACCTTTCGCCGGCCGACTTTATGTGAGCTCGGAGATTGAGGGCCACAAATGATGCAGACATGAATCCTGCCACGCCCGCGATAATCCATCTGAAAATTTCCAAAGGGACAACAGAGAGACACTGCAAATACAAACGCAACACACATTTGAGCACACTTTAACTATTATCGCAGGACAACTTACTCTACTATGTTTGGTTGATAAAAAAAAACGTGTATGGTATTTAATCCTAGATAGGTAGCTATTATGATTTAGACTTATTCTATTAAACTATTTTGCTATTCACATTTGCCCTCATTGACCTGTCCTGCTAATCCATAATGACTAATGAGCATGCCAATTTTTTTTATAGGAAACAAAACTTTCATGGATGGATAAAAAGTTGCATAAAAGTTCTATCAAGAAGTGTTACGAAAAATTTCTCCAATAAGAGATACGATTTGCAAAGCTATAATCTTTAAAATGTAATAGTATGAGTGTCATAGCTAGGAAAGTGATAGATTCAAAAAGACTCCCCTGTCCTTGCTAGGTGTTGATATATGGGCTACTCCCCTAACTACAATTGGTTTTGAGGTGGATCCCATGTTACCTAATATGGTATCAAAGCTCCAAGTGGATAATTAGTTCCCTGATTCCAATCTGATCCAAGCAGGTAAAACCTAACAGGTGATTTGAATCCCACCCAAGCGAGTATTTGATCCGAAAAATTCGGATCCGACACAGGCGAGTAAGCTAAAGCAGGTATTTTGGTTCACAAATTCGGATCTAATCCAAAATAGCCATCTCAGTATGGCACCATCCAAGAAGGACATGTAGATATACGAGCATACCCTTTACTACCAATTGGTTTTGAGTTGGAACCCCATAAGGAAATGATGAGCATGCAATTCGTAATAAGTAATAGCATTGATAATGGACTAATTAGACTTACCAATGCTGGGATGAATATAAATAATGAGTAGCCATAGAGACAAAAGAGCTGAACAAGGCCAGAAGGCACTGAGAAGTACTTGAGGATTACATATAGTCCAAGAGGAACAATGGTGACATAGCCATAAAACAAACCAGCAGACCAGGTTACCACATTTATGTCATAGTTCCAATCTTTATTATGTATCTTGTGTGCTACGTATGTTACAAAAGTTCCGATAGAAGCAGCCACAAAAATCAAGGTAGTACATATCCAAAATGGTCCGTATCTGGGGAAAAAAATGAAATTAAAATCATAGAGCATACACCAATAATTGCAACCTCGTTAACATTATGAACACAATCATGAAGTAAAATGATCGATATTTACTAACAGTACGTCTGACCTTCGGATAATAAACTTTAACGATAAAATCTGAACAAATATTTTAACCAAAGTTCTAGAAAGCATTCCATATGGAGAAAATTCGGAAGCAGGAAAATATTTTAACCAAAGTTCCAGAAGGATTGTTTTTATATTAAAAAACTAATATATTACTTCTTACCTTTATACTTGTACATGTTAATATTATTTAGATTACCATAATTTCGAAGTGTAAAAAGCTAAGTCCAGCTCTTTCCAATCATAACAACAACACTTCAATATCAAAAAAATTGTAAAGGGGGGAAGATTAGGGACATGGGGTTCGACCTCTACTTTCAAAGGGGGAAAACATACTCTCATCGAAATCACTCTTTCAAACATTTCTAAAAATTTTGCATTCAACTTTTAATTTCACAATGAATGATAGTTGGTATGATTCCTTTTCCCAAATCCTTTACAGAACACTGGTTAAGTCAACATCTAGAGAAAGCTTCCTCATGGAACTTGAGCCTTCATTTATAATTTTTTTTGAAAGGAAACGTAACTTGAGCCTTCATTTATAATTAAAGTAAAAAATCTACTACTTCTATCGTTAGGGAATTTGCTCCAAAGTACATTGTCTACAAATATATATACCAAACCCCTATCTCCATGGAAATTATTATTTCGAAGGTAAATATTTGAATAATATTCTTGAATAATAAGCAGCAATCATTAGTGAAGAGGGTCTTAGGGTGCATAAGGTGATGGGTTCAATACATGGTGGCCACCTACCTAGGAATTAATTTCCTACGGTTTCTTTGGCATCCAAATGTTGTAGGGTCAGGCGGTATGTCCCGTGACATTAGTCGAGGTGCGCGAAAGCTGGCCCGGACAGTCACGGATATCAAAAAACTAATAATAATAATAATAAGCAACAATCAATATTCAGTGAGATGACACATTAATCATTAGTGAAGTTATAGAAAAAGAACTTACAGATCTGGAGTGTCAGCTGTCCTCTCATTAAAAGTTCCACTAAATGGAAAAAGTGAATCTTTGATCCTCTCTAAAACATCTGAAGTGTCAACATCAAAATATTGTTTGTAGGAAGAAATTGAGAAGGCCCGAAGCCAGCCACCCTGTTGGGGGGGTTCATCAGAACCACCAGAGATAGGTTTTGAAAATGTATCTGCATCAGATAAACTTCTCCATTAGCTCAAACTACAAACGTATGCATCATAAAACACAAGGTAGTATTAACTGCTTCACGGGCTCTACTAGAAATTAAAAAATAATGTGTTTTCCATAGAAATATATGTACGTACGTCTGTATGTCAAAAAATAAAACTAAAAATTGAAATCAAAATCAATTCATGCTCTTTTCATGACACTAATAAACCCATGTCTTTCACAGTAAAATGAAGCCCTATGACACATTAATGAACTTCATAATGTGCATCTCAATGAGATCATATCATGAAATTCTCGACTAAGACTTAATGAAACATAAACTAACATCTTTTAACAAAAAAAACTTGTAACACTTAACCCAAAATCTTGTAACATTTTCATCTAATCAATGAAAAAAAATATCATATAAAAAAAACATAAACTAACATAAAGTATACCAATGCTTGTCAATCACGAAGTGTGAAAGTTCGTTCGTTAGGTACTAAAGAACTATCCTCACATAGTAATCAAATTATGAGTGCTCAGACCACCAAGGACCCTGTTTCACTAATTTATAAAACCATCTATTCATCTGTTCTCTAATCTAATTGGGCAAGTGATAAAATTTTAATCCATCTCACTCCAAGTCTACCATAACTAGATGCCATCTATTATTTGTCTTGATCAGTGAAAAACATATGGAATTTAACAGTAAAATTTGCTTCACATATCTAATCTGAATACGTTAAAAACAATAGTGAACTTAAAAAAGTTGAAGAAATATCTTTAAATACCATCGGCATCACGGGGAGGATGGGAACCACCAGAGATCTTTCCTTGTGATCCAGAAGGAGGGAATGTTTGAAGTTTTGAGTCTACAATAATAAATCAACCAGTTATTATCTTGCAACAAATAGCAAAGCTGCAAAAGGAAACAACAAGGCAGTGGATGTGGATCAAGATGGAATTCTAATGCTTAGATCTCAATCCTCATAATTCATAATTGATCTAAAACTTCACTCCAGTATTTAAATCATTCCAGCAACACATAGTCCAAATTTCATTCAGCACAAATTCTGGATATTGAATCCATTTCCATTTTCCACACTAATTTCTCTATTTAAAGACCATTTAGATCTAGCACAAACAGTCTACCATGTTTAATATCAACCACCAGGTCTTCAAATTTCATACAATTTACAGTGTTATCTTATCGTAAAAATGGCTAGAACCTGGCATAACACTTTCATCTCATCAATGAAAATGTTTTCGTTTCCTATCCATTATACATCAACGTCGGATCCTAAAGAGCATAAACCTCCTCTAAAAGAATCTTAGATTCCTTCATTTCTACCTACAATTGTCTAATAAGTGATAGAACTATTGGACAATAGGAAATTAATTACTTACCATTGAATTTAACGCTAATTTGTCCCTGATCTGGAACGGCCTGGGAATCAAAGAACACATAAAACGGAGAAATGGACCGAAACGGATCAGATTTGACAAGATTTGAAAAGAAAAATAGAGTTTCTGATTCAAAATCTTGCGCTTCAAATCGAAAAAAGCTGAAGAGAGGAGAATCTTACGGGCACAGATCCTGAAACATTTTGGTTGTCTATAGTCGTGTAGCTTCCACCGGACATCATCTTCTCCTTCGTCTTCGTTCTTCGTTCTTCGTTCTTCGTTCTTCGCTCTTCTTCTCCTTCTTCGGTTTTCTCAGAGATCTATCTCCATGTTACAGACTAAATCGAGTTTTTTTTTTTTTTAAAAAAAAATTATCTTATTACATTTTCCTCCTCGTTTTTTAGTTATTTACCATTATGACCCGGACGTTACTGAAATCGTTGAAAAACTTCTTCTTTACGAAAAATGTCACGTTTTATTGAAATGGTTTAAAATCATTACTCATTTACTAAATAGGTCGAAATGATTTTATTCTTGAGTTCTAAATTGTCTCACACGATTTGATTCTGAAAATTGGTATTAAAAATGATTATTCATTTTTAACTTTTCTTTTTTAATAAATCAAAATTGGTTTTCATTTTAAAACCAAATCTACAGTAATTAGTTGTAACTTGCAACTCCTCTATAAAATCCAATCTGAAGGAGCTAAAGGTAATAAAAACTTCATATTTAAATGAGTTATTACGACGATAATTTCTCATATCTCGAATTTTTTTTGTATTAATGGTTTAAATGACTCTTCCTTGTATAGTTTTGAAGGGAAAAAAAAACTTTTTGTAAAATTTGTAATCAATCACTTAAAATGAATGGTAAGTTATTGGTGAGAGACACTTAAATCAAAATTGAGGTTAAACAATGTATAAGGTTGAAGCGTTTGATTATTTATAATCTCGATTAAATTTTAATAATATATAAATTTTTTCCAAACATTATAGATATTTATTTCAGTCATAAAAGATATTCATTTTTAATATGGAACGTTACTATAAATAACTATTTTGATGGGTCAGTTATAACTTTCATAACCTACTCTATAACCCGATGACCTTTTTTTAATACAGCTAGTGCATAACGATTATGAAAAAGAAAATGATGGACCGGTGCATAACGATTATGAAAAAGAAAATTATGGCAAAAACATGGACGACCACACGCCTACTCATTAGTTAAAATCAACTACTCTTTAGTTAGATTTTGAAGACCACCTTAGTGATTAGATTACTCGAAAATTGTTGTCAACCATAAGGGTGATGATGAAAATCGAAAACCATCTATTAAATTCAATGTAACATGGAAATTATATTGTTTATTTTTAGTTAGAGTTGTTTTATTTGTTTCCAGCAACACCGGTACAAATACCTCATCAAACGAAGAATAATACACTTGTGCAAATTCTTCTTTATCACGCTTTTAGAGTGCTCTCAATATGGTATTAGTTGAATGCTAAATTGCTCCCACGTTCTCTTCCCCTTTCTTGCGAAAGTCATCTTTCTCTTCTGCATTTCTTCTTAGCAACTCTTCATTTTCTTCGTTGCAATGACGTTTGATACAGAAACCTTTGCTCCAACCGAGCTTGCTATTTCAACTGAGCTTGTTGCTTCAATTGAGAGATTTATCTTCCATCTAACTCGCAGAATCCCTATTTCTTGCATTATAGCGGCACATCCAACTTAATCTTAGTTTCTGAATTACTCCATGATCCATGAAAATAACTACATCACCTGGAGCAAATCAATCTATGAAAATTGGCCTAACAATTCGAAACAAACTAGGGTTCGTGGATTATTTAGAGGTCATAACAACAATTTAAAGGATTTGAATTGAATTATTTAGAGGGTGTTTGGCCAAGAAAATCAAATCAGTTATCCATTGCCATCTACAATATTTCCTCCCCAATCCTCAAAGATCTTATTCTTTATAATCATTTTTTTTTTATAACAATTTTTCATTGTCTTTCCTATTCACTATTTCATTTTCATAATTAAAACAATTTTAGTGATGTTTGACATCACCTAAAATTTGTATTCTTTATGTAGGTGAGAGTCACACTTAATATTTCTTTAATCTTGTATTTTTTTTGTAACAAGACTGGTTGAGACACATAGATGGGTTGCAAAATTTAATTTAAGTGATGACAAACGTCATCTAAATTTCTCTCTTTCGTAAACATTCTTGATTTTGGTAATTATTTTTTTTATCCAAAATATAAATAATTATTGTTGTTGTTTTTTTTTATACAACATTATTGAGGGAAGGAAATTCGAACCTGTTAGCTCATGATTACTAGGTCGTATAAGATATCTATAGAACTCTACTACTTTTGACATTCTTGTTATTTTTAATTGTGAATAAATTAAATATTTGAAAGTTGGCTATTTATATGTTAATATAAAATTATAACGTATAAAAAAAAATCATATTATTCATACACGTACTTAATACTCCAACAATTAAGATAATGTAAATTATAATAAAAATAAAAAACAACAATTAAGATAATGATCATATTTTAAATTTATAAGACTACGTTAGTAAATTATAATTATTAAACATGAGAATTTGTAGCAACTTTAGGACCATCTATTATAATTATATCATATCTTTATTAAAAATTGATTAATATTAAAATTTTAAGTGATTGAATTCAATAAGTCGTATTTGATTGTATTCAATTTTGTTAAGTGATTGAACTCATCAATTAAAATAATTAAACTAAATCATTTGAAATTTTGCTATAAACCAATTTATGAAAAAATTGTGCTATAGATGCAATTTTTACCCCAATTTTTGTTAGAAATTTTGTACTGTATAACAATTTTAGGACATTTTATTAGAATTATAGCACATTTTTATCAAAATTTATGATAATTAATTATATTCAATCAGTTTGTTAAGTGATTAAGTTCAAGTCATTGAGTTCAATCAATTACTAGTGATTGAACTCAATCACTTAAGATTTTAATATAAACCAACTTTCGATAAAAATGTGTTATAGACGCAATATTTTTGCCTCATTTTTATTATACATACAAAAAAAAACACTATTTTGGTTATACATCAAAAAACCACAAATATAGATAAAATTCTATTAAAACCAATACGTCACTCTTTGACATGTGTTAGAATTTCTCTCTCTCCTCTTTTTTTATTTTCTCTCTCTAATTTGAGTGAAGCTCTGCAGTAGCGCCTTGGGAGAGGCTGCCCAAACAGAGCTTTGGCTAAACCGATCCTGCTTCTTTGGCTTAATTTTCGAAACCCCATTTTTTTGTGTTTTTTTGGTTTGATTTGGACCGAGCAATCCGTACTCTCTCCTCTCCCTTCGCTTCACCGCAATTTCCCAATTTCTATCTTAATTCATTTCGCCAAATCTCTCTCTCTCTCTCTCTCTCTCGCTTTTGGGTGGTTTTTATTTTTGGTTTTTGTTTGTGGGTTTTTTCTTAATGGTTGGATTGTGGAGTTAAACTCTGTAACTGGGTGGAATTTCGTTCTTGGGTTTGTTTTTTGATCTGGGTTTGTGCCGCCATGAGTGCTGCAACCGGGAATCGATTAATCTCCGTTCAACCCGATGAGTTAAAGTTTCTCAGTATGTAATTTTGTTCACATTTTTCTGTTTTTTTCTGATTTTTTTGTTTTTATGTGCATTGTCTTCAATTTGATCTTTGATTATTGGGGTTGTTTTTACTTAGAGATTGTTGATTTTGTTCATTCTTTTTATGGGAGAATGAGTGAGAAGATGTGACAGTTGTTGAGGATTAGGGCATGGATTTATGTGGAACTGCCAATTCTTTTTGTCAACATTCATAATGGTTGATGATTTCTGTCGATTTGTAGAATAGAAATAAGTTCTTATTCATTAATCGATTATGAATTGTTACGATGATTGGGGAAACCCTATTCTCAAACAAGGAAAGATTTACCATATAGAAATTATACAATAAGGTAAAATTACAAATAAGGAAAGAATGAAAAGAAGGCCTAAGATTTGTTTGTCGGTTTGAGATGAGCGATGAGATGAAAGCATCAAAAGAATTTTAATTGATTGTGTTAGGCAACATTATCATATTTGTGATGAAAATTTTGGAGCTGGTTGAGAAGATCTTGAAGATGAGTGGCCATAGTTTTTTTTTTTAAAAAAATTATTATTATTTTTATATTTGTGAGTGTTTGCTATGCAATCCTAGACTATTTTTCGAAGATAACTACCTGATCCTACTATATTTGTTTGTCTAGAAAACTCATTAATTCTTAAGTAGGTGACAACCACAGATTGAACTCATTCCCTCTTTGCAGTTTATGATTCTCAAGACCCTTATTTGATCCGTAGGCCATGCATGATGATTAGATGGGTGGATACGTTTGTCATGGCTCTATGTTTGTGTTAGTTCATTGAACTCAAATGATCCATCTATGTATTACGTACACTATGTGTTCGGATATTAGGCTATTTCTTGGCACGAGATTTGATTCTTTTCATATATGAAATTTTTACATCACAAGAAAATGTATACATTGCTTGTTTTCTTTTTAATCCCAATGTATTTTATCAAAGAACAGATGAAGGATGTTCATTTAGTGCTTTTGTTGGTCCATGAGTAAGGTTTTATTGTATTCTGTTATGACTGATTTCCTGGTGGATCTTTCTTGTATTTTGAACTTATGAACATGGGCCCTATATCATCAGTTGAGTTGGACAAGCAGAGCTTTTGTGATCTTAAAGTTGCAAACAACACAGAACATCATGTTGTCTTTAAGGTGATTGTTTGATTATTTTAAAAATGATTACTTAATTGAAGTTCAATGTCCATTTTTTGCAAAGCGTTTTGCACGTTTTATAATCGGATAACTTCAAACGTATTTTGGCCATGCCAGGTCAAAACAACCTCGCCCAAGAAATACTTTGTGCGTCCCAACACTGGTGTTGTACAGCCTTGGGATTCTTGCATCATAAGAGGTCTTAATTTTTGCATAAGTATTTTATTTTTATGAATGATTTTTTGGATGCAATTGCAATAAAATGGCAAGGATTATTTCTTTTCCCTCATTTATATATTTATGGGAGCTTGAAAGAAAAATAATGTTGGTTCATTTGAAATTGGAAAATCTTTAGGGGTTTCTTTTTTCTTTTTTCCACATCATGTAAACTTGCAGGTGGCCTTGACAAATAATTTTTTCTCACTTGATTCGTCAACGTTTATCTTTTTCCGTAAAACTAACGTCAAAGTTGCTGCTGGATTGACAGTGACTCTCCAAGCCCAGAAAGATTATCCTGCAGATATGCATTGCAAAGATAAGTTTCTGTTACAAAGTACAATAGTCCCTCCAAATACTGATGTAGATGAGCTTCCGGCCGATGCTGTAAGAATTTTGACTTGGGCCTTAGTTTGAATGGACATTCATTTCATTCTAATAAGCTCCAATGCTCCATTGAAATTTTATTTTCTTATTTTCAGTTCAGTAAGGAGAGTGGACGGACGATCGAGGAATGCAAGCTTAAGGTTGTCTATATGTCTCCTGATTCAGCTATGGGGAACCCTGAAGATGAAAAGAACTCATCTGTGAGTGCTGAAATTCTTCTTTTTGCCCCCTGCATTTGTATTTCTTTTTAAGATCTTTTCTTTTGTCCCACAATGGCCGTGCAAATATTAAAGAACGACATAGGTGATAGGTTCAAGTCATGGCGATGATCTATCTATAATTTAATATCCTACAAGTTATCTTAACAGGATAGAATAGTTGAACCGTGAATGGATATTTTAAAGATAAAAGTGTAATTGTGCGCTTGCAATAGATATAGATTGACATTGAGATAAATAATTTCTCTAAAACCAGTTGAGATTAAGAATTTGAAATATCCCTTTTATTATATGTTTTCATCTTTTTATTAAATATTTGTTTTCGACATTTGCTACCCATGATGGAGCATTGATCCTTGTTTGTTTTATCTTAGTTGTTCTCTGTTTTTCTTTTCACTCCTATTGGAGTATTTTTGTATTCACCTTTAGGTGCTCAGATTTCTCTCCCTTTTTTCATTTAGCAATGAAATCTTTCTTGAAAAAAATACATTTGCTGCCATAGTTGTCTACAAATTCATAAGCTGGTTGCCCTACTGATTATGTGTAGTTAAATGGAGAATCAACAATTGTTGATTGTTTTTCTATTTTCTCTTGTGATAACACCAGGAGGCCGTGCAACGTCTGAAGGAAGAAAGAGACACGGTTATAAGGCAAACCCATCAATTACAGCAGGAACTGGTGAGTTACACTTGTTTGCACTCTTTTTTTTTTGTTTGATATCCGTGACTGTCTGGGCCAGTTGTGCGCACCTCGACTAATATCACGGGACATACGGTCTGACCCTACAACATTTAGATGCCAAGGAAACTCGTAGGAATTAATTCCTAGGTAGGTGGCCACTATGGATTGAAGCCATCGCCTTATTCACCCCAAGATTCTCTTTGACCAATTGAGCTACTCCATTGGTTTTGTTTGCACTATTATGCTTCCTTACTTCTATAAGATTGTGAGGCTAGTTTACCAACCTCGACTATTTTCACAAGACAACCTATCTGACCCTACAACATTTAAATGTCAAAGAAACTCATAAAAAATTTAATTCCTAGGTAGGTAGCCACCATGGATTGAACTTATATCCTCTTAGTTCCTCAAAATCCTCTTGACCACTAGATGGTTAAAAACGAGCTTAACTTGATAGTTCACATTATCTTCAATAAGACTCTTACATAACCAAAAGTTGCTTAACTTGTTCAATGCATAGTTCATATAGTATGGGTTGAATTGGAATGAAGGGCGTAAGTTCTAAAGGTGTTCGAATCTGAAAGTTAGTGACTCATACGCTTTTGGAAGATGATTACTGATTAGTAGGATTGCAAGGTTAATTCGAGGACAAAAGATTATTCATTGAACTCTTAGTAGCTGATTGTTATCAAGAAATGGAAAAAGACCTTGCCTTTGTTTTCCTTATAAGCAATGTACAGTAGAATGTATATAACAACTTAGTACTTTGTACCGATTATCTCTCTCGTAGGACATGATGAGGAGACGAAAAATTCGAAAAGGAGATCCTGGTTTCTCGTTTATGTTCGCGATCTTTGTGGGAATCATCGGGATCATGGCAGGTTTCTTCTTGAATCTCACATTATCTTCACCATCTACAGAATGACTTTGGACCATGTTTCAGATCTTGAGCAGACAATTTTCTGGCCAATTTCATTGTATAATTTCTGCTACCCATTTTTTGTATATTAAGTAACGCTTCAAATTTGTGGTCTTGATACGTTAATTTTTCAAAAAAAAAAAAAAAAAAATTGATTTTTGTGCCTATAGGCGCTCTCTCCTCCTTCAAAACTGAGGTTCAGAGAAGCTAAGTTTTAGCTTTTACTTTTATTTAACAAATTTCTGTGGTGTTTTTGGATGTAATTTGTGTATGCAATATGAATTTGAATATGTATACAAATTATTATTTGATGTTTAATGAAAGTTATAGATTGATACATTGTTCGAATTTAAAACAAGGTGGAGATTTATCCTTAACTTTGCATTTTCAACTCTACGGTCATATGTTCGAGTTCAGGAATCGGTACTTGATTCTCATATTATTGGAGAGCATTAGTGTCATTATTGATCATATTGTAGAGATGGAAGACTATCTATTACACTAATCGAAAAAATAATCGTCTTTTTACTAATTATGTTCAATTTTCTGCTATTACCATTTCATGAAAAATCCAAAAATATATAATAATCGAGAACAACCACACCTAATAACCATGTTATTTTATGCACCGTCATGAATGAGATCTTCTTCCCAACAATTAAAAAAATTAAGAAACTTCTTGGGTCTATTTTATTAAAAAAAAAAAAAGGCTTTTTGTACTTAATTAAATAATAATAATGTTGCCTAACGAATGAGTTAAGTTAGATACATGTCTTTCATTTTAATGCTTTATTTTAATTATTGTTGTAAGAGGATAACATATTTAAATTATGTTATACTAACAAATATTTCTAATTATATATGAATAATTAATTTAGTTAAATTTGTGAACAGGGACATATATTAATACAATATATATATAATTGTATCTCTTAAAACATAAAATTATTATAAAGCATGACTTGTAAACGGACTGTTTTTTTCCTTTTAAACTTGTGAAAAGGGACATATATTAATAATCTTTTTAAAAATTTAATAAATTGAAAAATTAGTCCTTTCAAATAAAAAATCCCAAAATGCGAATAGGTTGAAGCATATTGCTATTTTAATTAATAAATTTTGCAAGGTGAGTGGGTGAGGTGGGATGCATGCACCTAGAACAAAAATTGCCAAAAAATAAATATTTTCAAAGGTTTGAACCGTTGAAATGTTAATTAAAAAAAAAAAAAAAAATCAATATTGATAATCTAATTTTGACAATGAAGAAAAATGTTAGGAAAATAAATGAATGAACAAGCAACTCATTATTATTTTTGGATCGATATCAAGCACCACTGAAGAAAAGTGTTAGAATATATTAAGTATATTGATTATTATAAGTGATTTAGTGGTTAATAGTGTCATATACTTGATTAAAATGTAATATTTTTCATTTATGATGTTAATAATTTATGATTATCCTCTATTTACGAATTAAAAAAAAAGTATATCATAATTCATCAATTTTAAGCTTTTAAGTGAAAAAAAAATCATAATCCATCAATTTTAAGCTTTTAAGTGATAACAATCTCACATCTATAATTTATTTTTATTTTCGATATAATTACTCATCGATATATATACAATATTTTCTTTGAAGTCCATATGAACATCTTGAACATATTATCTATTTATCTCTTCACATGTAATGATCAAATGGAAATTTTGTACACTAGGCCCCGTTTTATTCAAAAGTTTGAATTTTTTTTTTATTGTATATATATCGGTGAATTTTTTTTTATTTTGTTTGAAAATGTAGGTTTAAAACAAAAAAAAAAAAGTAGCTTTCAAAAATTTGTTTTTGTTTCTAAAAGTTGGTTAGTATTCTCCTATTTTCTTAAGAAAAAATGAATATATAATAGGAAGAGTGGATCACCTTGTAAGAAATTTGAGTGAGAATAGACTTAAATTTCAAAAAAAAAAAAAAAAAAAACCAAATGGTTATGAAACGGGGCCTAGATGTTTGAGTTTTCTTTGTGCTTTTTTTCTTTCTTCTAAAAATTATTCTAGTGATATTTCCACTTACCTTTTGACTTAGGGATCTTACATTATCTCTTTCTTAATATCACTTGTATCTCTTTTCTCTTTCTTTCTTTAAAAAACAATTTTTTTGAAGATTAAATTTGTTGGGATTTAAAAAAAAAAAAATTTCATTGAGATAATTCTACGGATGGTTCAATTCATCATAAGAAAAATTTTATGTTGCCAATAAAGATTTTTTTTTTTTTTTTACATATTTCAAAAAAAAGTTGATGAAGGCCATGCATGTAATTTATAAATGAAAGGAAACGTCGCTAAATATAGAAATTGTGCACTACTAAAAATTGGACCTTCCGTGACACCTACTCAACTTCCATTTTGATGAGAAGAAAAAAAAGTGTCATGGTAAGCTAAAATGCAGAGGTTTATTTTTTGTATTTTTTAAGTTAATAATCCTTACTTTTTACTTTAACGGAATTTTTCATGTATAATAAAAATTGGCTAAAAAATTACATCTATAACACATAATTAAAAATAATTACACATATACCAAAAAACTGAAAGTAGTCGAGTGAATGAGTGTGATTGAATTCAATCACTAGTTAATTGATTGAACTCAATCAGTTAAGCTCAATCACTTAACAAACTGATTGAGTTCAATCACTAGTTATTGATTAAGTTCGATTGAGTTCAATCACTCAAAATTGGTATAAACGAATTTTTGATAAAAATATGCTATAATTTTAATAGAGGGTCCTAAAGTTGATATACACAACAAATTTCTTTACTTTAACTTAGATTAAGTTAAAGTTTTAAGAGTATAGTGTCATCTGCAAAGTCGAACTTTGTTACCTTTCACGATCTATGTTTATAAATTATACGTTCTTTATTGTTGAATCCAAGGTAAATTTTTAAATTTTCATGTCAAGAATTGATTCATTTCTCACAAAATTTTAAATTTAGTGCAACGCTCCACTTTTTGTAATTGTTATTCATGTAATTAATTTAATTTGTTTGCCTTACTGTTTCATTTCATTACTTAGATTTTAATTGGAATTAAAACACTAAGGATATTATTGTATTTTGATCCCTAAGTCTATTGAAAGAGCCTTATAAATGCCTTAATTATAAGTTTTTAGTGATAACTTAAACTAGCCTCCGCTATTTCAAGATGATGCCTTTTTTGGACTATTAATCTTAAATCGGATTTCAATTTTTTTTATTGAAAAACATACTTGTTTGGATTTAATTAATGTGCTCTGATATCATATTAGAGAATATGAGGTTCCACATCAAAATCAATTATTCGTGAGAGGAGTAGTCCACCTACTTTATAAACACGGAGAGATAACCTCACCTTATCAATGTGGGATTCTCAACGGTTCCTTTCTCTTGCACTGTCTGAACGCTTTCCTTCGTTGTCACACCAACATTATTGAGCTGCGACGTCGCACATTTGGGTTACCCACATCGTGTCCAGGCTGCCCCCGTTCGTTGTACATGCTCACATAAGTTCGGACATATTCTAGCCTTGTCGTTCCACATGCAACCTAAGACATATGGGTACTCGCACGCGTGCTCGCTCCTATCCGCTCGATCTAAGCTATGATCGATCGTGATACATTGTCGTCCTACCTACTACTGATCCAAGTGCTACCGATTGTCCCTATTACTGTTTTTGATAAATAAAGATGGATTCATGAAATGTATATCTATTATCAAGAATTGAATAAAGTGACTATCAATAACAAGAGCCCACTTTCAAGAATTGATGACATATTTGACAATGTTCTCTAAGATCGGTCTATGATCTAACTACCATCAATTGAGAATTAAAGATGTTGATAATTACATATATTGCGTTTATGTATTTTTAATTATTAAAAAAAATCAAATATTTTTGTTAAGGGTCTATTTTGAATTGGGTTGGAATTTTTTTGGTGTGATTGGAATATAAAGAAAAGATGTGAAGTTTAGAAATCAATAGTCAACAAGTACAAAGTCAAACTTTAATTCAATCATAATGCATATGTATCTCCCATTGAGAATGTTACCTGATTTCATCTTCAACCTCAAATATTGTAATTAAACTGGAAAAAAAAAAAGTCAACAACTACCTACGTTAAAAATTATTAAGGCTGCTCATTAAGGCTTCTAAATGTTAGTTTAAAGCTAGGATTAGTTGTTATTAATCTGTTACTTTTGTTAGTTTGTTTTAACTAATAGGTAGCCTTCTTGTTACTGTTTTCCTCTTCTATATAAGAGGCTTGTATTAGGTCTTTTCCAATATATGAAAACAAATACAAAGTCTCTTCTCTTCCTTCTCTCTTCTGCAATCTAGTTTACTTTACATGGTATCAGAGCACAAAGCTTAACAGCGATGGCTTCGACGAGTTCAAATCAAGGGACAAATGGAACTTTTTCCGGCCAGCATTCTCTCATCGTTAATCATGGCCATCATCTTACTATCTTCAAGCTAACGGACAGTAATTTTCTCTCGTGGAAACTGCATATCTTGAACACCATTTATGGGCATTCCTTGGAGAATCACATTCTTGATGATGAACAACCTGAGAAGAAGATTCAGCAAACGATCGAAAGCTCTGAAGTTCACTCTGGACAGAGTACGACTCCGCTTCTTGTGGACAATCCGAGTTACGTCTCGTGGATGTGCCAAGATCGTCTTCTGTGTTCTTGGCTTCTTGGCTCGATGAATGAAGAAATTATCTCACAGATGATTGGGTGTGTAACAGCTCGTGAGATTTGGGTGACTTTGGAGCAGATGTATTCAACCTGTAACACTGCAAAGATTATGCAATTGAAAGGGCAACTCCAGAACATCGAGAAGAATGGCCAAACTGTGAAGGAATTTGTTGCCAAAGTAAAGAATATTGTCTCTGCCCTTAATGAGGTTGGTGTACTAGTTTCGATTCAAGAACATGTCATGTATATTCTTGCAGGATTAGGGTCGGATTTTGACTCCATTGTATCTGTAATTGCTGCAAAATCAAAGATAAAGTCACTCCAGGAGATATATTCGTTGCTCATGAATCATGAGTCTCGTTTGGAAAGAAATGCTAGCATCAACACTGATGGATCTCTTCCTACTGCAAATATTGTAACAAATAGAAAAGAAAAGACAGAACCATCTTCTTTGCAGAATGCTTACTATAAAAATGGAAATGTAAATGTTTCGCAAGGATATAATCAGAATCATCCTCAGTGGCAAAGCAATGGATCTGGTAGAAGAGGTCGAAATGGCTCTCAAGGAAGAGGAGGCAGAGGAAATTACTTGAATAAACCTCCATGTCAAGTCTGTGGAAAGACTGGTCATAGTGCCCTGAAGTGCTACACTATGTATGATCCCAACTTTCAGCGAAACTATGTGGGACATTCGGCTCCAAACTACTCAAGAGGAGGACAACGATCCTATACTTCTGGATACAACCAGCAAAGCTCTCAAAATGTTCAAGCTTATATGGCTTCGACGTCTTCACAACAGCCAGATGTGTCAAATTGGTACCCTGACTCAGGTGCTTCCAATCATATTACACATGATGCTCATAATCTTGCTTATAACAACAGCTACCGTGGACAAGATCAAGTTCACATATGAAATGGCGCAGGTTTGGACATCCTTAATACTGGTCAGTCCTTTTTTGTTCCCTCTAATATGTCATTTACTTTCTCCAAAGAACCTGCTGTCTTTAATCTTAGAAATCTTCTTCATGTGCCTGACATTACGAAAAATCTTCTTAGTGTAAGCCAGTTCACTAAAGATAATAATTGTTTCTTTGAGTTTCACTCTGACTTATGCTTTGTAAAGGCCCAGGACACTGGGAAAATTTTGCTCCAAGGTCATCTCCATGAAGGATTGTATCGGTTTTCGCTTGCAAAGGCTCATCC